>APFE030712757.1:0-26451 GCA_000404065.3 Pinus taeda
CAAAATTCTTTTTCAAAACGAAGTGAAAATAAGAGAGACACTTTGCGATTTTGAAATGGAAATTGCTTTTCGACACTTTAAAACTAGTAAATCAAGTCTTATGCAATGATAACCACATAATCAACTATCTAAAACAATGTGATTGCTTTCTAAAATTGAAAACGACAGCTATGACACTTTTAGATCTATAGACGACAGTTTGACTATGTTACTTTTTGCAAAAGAGAACTAAAACGACGCACAATACATAAAAAATGTTTATAGTTCTTTGCACTAAGGAGGCGGAATAATGCAAGAGAAGGGAGTATTCACAGAAGCACACTGATTACAGATAGCAAAAAATCTTGAATAAGACTGAAAACAGTGAGAAAAATCCATAGTCGGAGGGTAAAATCAGTCCTCCCTGACCATCGCACCTGTTACACAGTGAACTCAGTATGCAGCGTAGTTACTCCATTCGGGAAGTGCGATGCATATAGGTTGCCTTAAAGGAAGGGTATGATGGTTACAATGCGAGACTTTGAACAAGACTTCACTCACAGTTTTCAGTTTAGTTCAGGTGTTTAAGCTGAATAAGTACTGATCAATGTATGTAAAAACACAGGGGGGATTTTAGAGGTTACTGAAGCCACTACTTAGGGCAGTTAGATTGGTTGCAGATCTATTGTTTAATTTATAAACAAAAACCCGGCGATTGAATGAAGAAACATTGATCTACTTTTCATTTGTATGACAAATGCAGTTCGAAGGCTAGCTAGCTTGACTTCAGGCTTTGTCTGTATGATTATAAAAGAAACAAGGATAGATAGGCTAACAAGTAATCTGGTCCATCCCCAGTGGAGTTGCCATTTTGTTATACGGGAATAGTGTCCACACGGATGCTGCTATTCCCACTAAGATGTGTGGCTATCTTAGAAACAAACAATCAAAGTCTACTTTGTGATTCCTTTTATGAAAATAGATGAGAGGAGAACCAAGAGGGCCAACCTGAGTCTTGCGCTCGATTCCCTCTCCTTCTTGATAGAGTTTTGCTGCTCACTCTTTGTCTGCACCAAAAAGTTAATATTAGCTCGTGAGAGGCACCAAAATATCTAAATTTGGGTAGTAATTGTACAAATGGAGAGATGAAACACTATGTTCACCTTTTAAGGACTTTCGAGATGTTTTTTCATGGACTTATAATAATCTTCAGTATGATAAGTTTGTATTTCAACAAATTATACCAATAAAAAAAATACCCCATTGTAAAAAATGCAAATGTTATTATAACAAGTAATCGCTTATATATTAATGTTTATGCTACATGGACTTTATACATACAATCAAATTCTCATTGTAGAGGAGGACATACAAAATATTTCCTTCGTAATACCATGGGAAAGATTTGCATATGTTTGAATGCATTTTGGATTAAAAATTGTTGGTACAACCTTTTGGAGAGCTATGGACTTTGCGTTTGAATATATGATTGGAAAAATAATGGCTGAATATCAAGATGATTTGATTGTTCATTCAAAATTAAGAAATCACCATTTAAAACAACTAAGGCAAGGTTTTCAATGTTGCAAATTATATGGTATATCTTTCAATCGAAAGAAAAGTTTAATTGCAGAATTAGAAGGAAATGTATTGGTGAATATTGTAAATAAAGAAATGATGTACTTCATTCTAGAATGAATTTAAGCCATCAATGATTTGAAGTCACCTACAACTTGTAAGGCAATCTCATCTTTCTTTGGAAAAATAAACTTTGTTTGGATATTTGTTCCAAAATATGCTTCCATAGTAAATCCTATAACCAAGTTATTAAAGAAAGACCATTTCTTTGAGTGGACTACTAAAAATAAATGTGTTTTAAAAATATTTATGAGCAAACCTTTTCATGATTATGAACTAAAATACTCCCCACCTAAAAACCAAGTTTTTTACCTAGTCAAAGATGTTTCTCATTTTAGAGGTTATATTCTATCATATCATATTATTGTGTTTGTAACACTTCTCCTTATGAAGATGATGTTTAGTCAATAATTTATAGAAGGAAGATGGGAAAATTGGTTTGCTAAACTATAAGAATATGATATTGAAATCAAGATTTTAAAAGTAATAAAGGATCAAGGATTATGCAAGTTGATTATTTTTATTGAAGCTATAAATATTATTCCTACTCTTTCAAATGGTATTCATATAAAATAGAGTACAATATCAAGGTCTGAATGGTATAAGAATATTATATTTTATGTGAAGCTAGGGAAATTCCCAATTCAAAATTATTTAAAGAAATGCATATCTCTCAAAACGAAATCCAAAAAATATGTTCTAGTATTTTGATGATATGTTGTTAATATGTCTATATCCTACAAGATCTCATCAAACACTCCAAGAATTGCATGGAGTGTGTGGTGGACATTTTTCCCATTTAGTAACTACTCACAAGATTATTAGAGTTGGTTTTTATTGGACAAATGTTATGATTAGAAAAAATGTTCCTTGTTAGTTGTTTGAAGGAAAAGAAAAAAGAGTTGTTATATATTAAAATATATTTTGGGATGGAACATGATTGGTCGCATAAATCCCAAACCCAATAAATGGCATTCAGATGTATTAGCAGTGACTAATTACTTTACAAAATGTCTAGAAGTTGTATGAAATAAATTAATTTAGATTTTATTTAATCCTTGGAAGAAAATATTGTATCCCTATGTGGTATCCTAGAAGATTCACAACAAATAACAATTCCAGTTTTATAGGATCAAAATTTACAAAATTATGTGGAAATTAAGGAATATTAATGGAAAAACCATCCAACTATCAAGGTAGTGTTTAGATGAATTAAAAAATAATAACTTAATAAATATTTCTAAAAGGATAATTTCAACAAATCAAAGAAACTAGCATAAAAAAATAATTAGTGCTCTTTTGGAAGGTCAATCTACTCCAAAAGGAAGCACATGGAATTCACCTTATGCTTTACTATATGGAAAGGAATATAGATTGTTTATACATTTAGAACTCAATGAATTGATGATTGCCAAACAAATTGAATATGAAGAAGTGATGCCCAAATCTATGATGATCGTACAAAAAAGACAATGAGTTAAGAAGCATTTTGATCAAAGTTACACAATAAAAATAATCATAAGGACTAGGTGGTACTGCTATGGAACAAAGTGAAAGAAAATTTGTCTCTTCATTCCAAGCTTGAATCTCTTTATATTGGACCTTACTAGATAGAAATACTTTGTGGTTTTAATTCTTATCTTCTCAAAGGCATGCATGGAGTGATCCAAAATTTTCCTGTAAATATACAACATATTAAACATTTATTCGTTTGAGCATTGTATCATTCTTGTTGCATATAAATACCTTTCATTATCCATTTCTTTGACTTTGTTTTATTTTGTATACATAGCTCCATTCAATTTCATTATCATTTATTTATACAAATTTTATTTTCCTAAATCCATTTCCCAAAAGATAAGTCCTTCTATACTCTCAACAACCCACAGGGTCTCATTGTCCTGTAGTTGCAACCAAATGTGATTAAATTTTATTGATCAATATGTACATCCATATAATTTTTTTTTCTTACTAAGAAACTATTCCTTTACACCTTAATTTCTTCCAAAAATATCCTAAAATATGGAAAGCAAGAATAATGGCAATCCTCCACATGAAATATCTTTGCAATCTTCAACAAGACCGTTTTACAAGTTGAAGAATGAAAAATATGTTTTTCCTTTGTAAAGTCCTCGCATTATTTTGGTCTACAATCTCTCAAAAGTCATTTTTATGATTTTCATAATGTATAACAACGCCCACACTTTCCAATCTTCCACATTCCCACTTTAGTAACTGCCTAATACTTATTCATTTCTTGCACCCTTCTGAATGTAGAATACTCACCATTAAGTATTTATCCCTATGCCTTTGTATTATTGTATTCCATAATGCCCACATCCCTTAAACCACTCATTTCATACAAAGTCTCTTTTTCATTCTCGACATAATATAAAGCATTGTTTTCAAAGAGAAATAAAGCATCATTGCTATCATGGCCTTCACATCAGTATAAAGAATCCATTATTCATACTCCACATGAAGGTGGTAGTTGGTATTAAAAATTCAATTTTTCCACAACATCTGTTATTGAAATGAAATAAAATCTACATCGGGGATACACAACACTTATTAAGGAATCATAAAAGGATATTATAGTATAGCCACCACAAATTGTTATTGAAAATCACTAAACAACAATGGGGGGTATAAGAAGGGAGAACATTTGTGGAGATACTAATAACACTTGAAGATAATAGAAACTTGAATTCCACTAGTTAGTTTCTTACAGATGGTACTAAAAATTACCAAAGGGAGAAAAATATTCTAAAACAAATCGGAATATTGAAATTGTTAAAGTTAGTTAAATAGTTTCTAGGTGCGTACTGAAATTTAACAAAATCCAAAGGTCAATACAACTATAGGAGAGAAATGTTGTTCCATTGATTCCCAATAATTTTAAGAATATTTTGTTAGGTCCTTATACTACTAGTGTATCCCCTTATTGTTATCTTTGTGCCTGATGTAGTCCTCATATTGTTATTATTGTGCCCCATAGAAGCCCACTATTGTTATTGTTGTGCCCTTACATTATTATTGTTATGTAGGCTTTGATTATATTGTGACCCCTTAGACTCCTATATATAGAAAGGAGGTCTTTTAATTTGTATCATCCAAGAATTCATTCATTTATGTAATGTAAATTAGGTTTCCCCCTCGAAGAGAATAATTTTGAATTCATTGATCTATCTCTTTTTTGATATGGTTACATAAAATTTGGTATTGAAGATTTGGATTCTATGGTTTCGCTGCTTCAAACGGGCATCGTGGCATTTTCTCTATAATTTTGTTTATACGAAGCTTCAAAAGTTGAATTTCCAACCACGTGGAGCAGAAATATTGGTGAGATTTGTGTATGAATTTTAGATATTGTCTCGCCATATTTTCAGAGAAATTATCAGAGGAAGTTAGGGGTTTTGCAGGATCCAGAATTCCATCTCAAACAGGTGACCTAGGGAAATTCGTCATGACTTTCTCTCTGAACATCATATTTAAATTTAGTAAATATTTGTGGAAAGAGGATAGAATGTAGCATTTTGGGTATCATTTTCAAGGCTGAAGGTTGAAACAATGGCACTTGGCACTCCGTATAAGTTCTCTCTACTGAATGAGTATATAATCAGGTCATCATGAAAGATGGGGCATAAATCTTTCTTGAAGAATCCAATCTTGGTATGCAATATTGGGTTGGAAAGAAGGCTTGGAGTCATACTATAAGATATAGTTTTAGATATTGGAGATTCTAAATTACATAGATACAATAGCTGCAATATATATCTCCTAAAAATAAAGAAAAAGATGTGTATTTTTTAAATTTTGCATAACGTTTGTTTGGAAAATCAATTTGAAGTGATTCAAAGGGAATAGTGAAGCATAAATATCATTGTTTTATTCCAAAATGACTTGAAGCAACAAAATGGAAACATATAGTATGCAACTAGAAATATCTACTATGACGCATGAAGAAGAGGAAGAAATGCAACATGATATATCAAAATTACGAGACCAAGTGCAACAAATTTCACTCTCACAAAGAGTAACAAAAAAATGAAATGGAAGGTAAGATGGATGGTTTGAAGAATGGTTTAAAATAAAATATGGAAGGTTTGAAGGTAGACATGGAAGTTTCGAAGTATGGTTTAAAAGTAGGCATGGAAGGTTTGGAAGAAGGTTTGACAAAGTTGCTTCAGGAAATGCTTCCTAATGGCGAAAAGATATTAGATGAAACTCATGATGAGAACAAAAGAAATTTTAATAATGATTTCATAGATTCTAACATTGGATTGAAGACCCACGATATTCCAAATATCGATATGAGGAAGTTTGTTGGCAAGGATCCGGTAACATGGATACTATAGATGGAGCAATATTTTGATCTCCATAATGTGCAACACACACAAAAGGTACACATTGCAACTTTATATTTAGAACCAAATCAGTTTGTATGGTATCAGTGGCTTGTTTCTCATAAAACACTTGTCACTTGGTCAATTTTACAGAGGGAATGATAGCACTTTATGAGGATACAAAGAGAAACACCTTCTTTAGCCAATTAATAAATATCGAACATAAGGGTTCAATGGTTGAGCACATTGAGGACTTCCAAAAATTGAATATAACAGTAAATGATATTCCAGAGGAACGTAGGATTAATGTCTTCATAGGTATGTTAAAGTATAACATCCAACATGAGGTTCACCTTTGGGAACTTGATTCATTGGAGAAGGCATTCAGGGTGGCAAGAAAAGTTGAAAGAAAAATTATAGCAACAAGGAAGTCTACCACTCACAACTATAAAGATGGAAGTGTTGTTGCTCCTAGCCTTCCACAACCTACAAGGTTGACACCACAATAATTGTAAGAAAAAATATCAAAATGGATGTGTTACAATTGTGATAATAAATACACTAAAGGTTGTAAGTGTGCTGCAAAGAAATTATTTTTACATAGATTGTGAATAGGAGGAAGAAAAGGAACAAGAAACGACAAAATAAGAGGTTATACACCAAAAACCAACCATAGAGAAAGAATAAATGAATTTGGCCATATCTTTTAATGAATTAGAAGGAATTCCCCGGATGCAGGTGCCAACCAGCCTGATTAAGTTGATGGGGAGGGGGTATCAAGGCAGCCACATGCCAACCATGCGCAGAGGCGACCTGGAAGGCGGTGGTGCAGGACACCCCCGGAAGGTGAACTTAAACACTATGGGACGACAGTTTGGGCACATTAACACTCCGACTTCCTCCGACTGTGTTGCAAAGTTGGCTCTGATACAAAATTGAATGCCTTTTTAATGGCGGGTGACCTCCGAGGGAGAGCATGGAGTCCTATAAACAGAGGCACCCCTGGCATCACGATCTTCACTTGGGCAGGGTCTGGGGATCCCGTTTAGTCGCTGGTGCTGGCAAATTCAAGACCTAGTCTGATTTATTCCTTCCAAGGTCTGTTGGTTCAGGTTGTTTATGCCCCTATGGGTCTTTTGCAATTCAATTTGGCTCAGGACTGCCCTGTCAATATGGTTAGAAACCGTCAGAGGATGCTGAGCCGTCACGGCTCTAGTCGTGGAGGGCCTTCGCGGCCCTCAGCTGAAGTAGAAACCCATCCTCCCTGTCACTGCCCTCATTGCCACTTTCTTTGTCATTGCCCGCGTCTTGGAGGTGCTAGTTCTCTCAGGCACAACCAATTCATGGAGGCCAGCTCTCTTGGGACTTCGTCTGCTCCTTACTTTGGCTCTGCAATTTTCTCCTTCAATAGCTCCCTGAACCGTCCACGAATTAATGCCCACATCTCTGTTCTTTTTATTGACGAAGCCCTGGACGAGGGCGGCTCCAGTGCTCTGCTAGATTTTGAGGCCCTGAGTGACATAGCCAAAGCAACCGAGTTTCCCAAGGCAGACAAAGGGAAGGGTGTGGAGACGCTAGACCCTCAGCTAGAAAGGAGCCAGAAGCAGCCTAAAGCGGCCGAGGTGAAAGAGGACAAGGTGTAGGAAGAGGAGGAATATGGACCGTGCCCAATTGTGGAGGAGGAGCCGGAGGATTAGTCCGCTGCTACGTCTGAGGTTATGAAGCTTGGGATTTTTTTCTCTCCTTTCTTTTGGTCATGTCCTTCTGTCCATTTGTCTCTGGTTTGTCTACGTGTCAACTAGCTTGTATGTCAATGTGTCTTAATGGCAATCAGCCATCGCTGAGGAGTAGGGTCGGTTACTTTCTGGTCTGGTCTTCTGTTTTGTGGACAGTTAATATTGTGCAAGGATGTCAGTTTTGTCCTCCCCTGCGTGGGAATGATTTTTGGTCTCAAATGCCCTGCGAGGGCATGAAATAGGTAGTCCTCTTTTTTGGCTACACTTGGTTGATCTAGCTTGCCACTCTCTCAGGAAGATGGATCTCTCAGATAGCTTTCATGTAAATGTACTCTAGTTTTTATGTAAATAATAGAATATTTTAATTCAGAAAAAAAATGAATTAGAAGGAATTACCACTCCTCAACTCTCAATATAGAAGGACATATCAAGAGGAAAAAGGTAATAGTGTTGATTGATTCGAGTAGTACCCATAATTTTATTGATTGTAAGATAGCCAAGGAATTGAATTTCTTCCTATATCCAACACCAAAGTGTCAAGTGATGGTTGCAAATGGAGTAGCTATAAATTTATCTAGAAAGTGTCATAATAGCAAGCTAACCATGGGGGAATATGCATTGAATAGTACAATTATTTCCATTGCAATGGATGGTATTGATGTTGTACTAAGAGTCCAATGGTTACAAATTTTGGGTACGATAGCTTTTAATTTTCAAGAATTTTCTTGAAATGTTTTTGGGAAAGAAAGGAAGTTGAATTAAGGGCAATCACGAGGAAACCAAGAAATATAATAAAATCTAATGGCATGACAAAACTTCTAAAGAAAGAGAAATGGGGTGTAATTTAATTTTTATCCTCACTAGAGATTCACACATCGAAATCATCTATTTCTCCATATCTCCAAAAAGTCTTCGATAATCATTCCAAGGTATTTGAGACACCCAAAGGCCTCCCACCTATTCATGATCATGACCATGCTATTCATTTGATTCCAGGAAGTGTTCCTCCGAACATCAGGCCTTACATATAGCCCTATTCCCAAAAGAGTGAAATTGAATATATGGTTGCAGAAATGTTAGAGGTCGGTATAATTCAACCTAGTCAAAGTTATTTCTATCCTTCAGTAGTATTGGTGCATAATAAGGATGGATCATGGCACATGTGTTTGAATTATAGGGTGCTCAATAAGCTCACTATTAAAAAGAAATTTCCCATTCCTGACCTTGCTGGATTTTTGGATGAATTACATGGAGTAATTTACTTCACCAAGTTGGATCTTCGTTCAGGATATCATCAAATTAGAATGAAGACTGAAGACATTCCAAAAACATCATTTAGAACTCATGAGGATAATTATGAATTTTTGGTCATGCCTTTTGGCCTTACCAATGCACCTTCTAGATTTAAAAAACTCTTATCAACTAGGAAAATATCATCAAACCAAAACATTATACATGCCCTCCTATTTGATTTATTCTTTGATTTATTGAAATGTATGTAATGAGTTTCTTCAATCATGAAACATATATTTTACCAAATAACCTTTCCAATTCTAGTACCCATCCCTAGGGAAACATAAATCCCAACTCTTTTTTGACCAAATTCACAATATTTTTGTTGTGAATTTTAGAGAAATGATCATTGGTTTAGCAATCTAGAGGTTCTTGTTGAAATATTGGCATCAATGTCAAGGGCGTGTAATGTTAAGAGTCTTAATGTGCAAGCTCATGAGGGGTTTTGGCTTGGCGAGTCCTCACCCATGTTCAGTTTTTAGTCAGCTAAGAAAATCCCTACATTAATGGCCCTTTCAGCATCAATCCGAGGAGCGCGGATTGAAGTCTCAACCGAAGCAGTGTGGGGGGATACAGGAACCAAGTTTCCGTACCCTGAGATGGTTGTGATGTTGGTTTTATACCTTAACTCTACCTTCATGCAGATCGATAAGCCTTTAGGGCTTATCGATGCATTTCCCTATTAGTTTTCAGAACCTCCGTGAAGGTATGTAATTGTCCTTCGTGTAACTCTAACAAGTGATCTCGGCACTTACGTGCCTCTGTAATTACTTTGTTGTATAGTTCTTTGAATTATATTAGGTGTTCTCCAATTCTATCCTGCAATTTAGATTATCTTTGCATAAACATATATCTCTACTTGTGTTCATATAACAAAGGAAAACATATAGATTCACGGATCAATTTAGTAATAAAACATAAATCCAATGCTTAACATAACATAATTGCATGCAATTGACATGAGTAAAATACATATCAATTCCATAATACTCTTTTTTGTTGATGATCCATATGTTCAATACAGACCCTAACTAACCTGCGCACATAGCTGCAGGGGTCTGCTCACTCAACTACAGACTTATACCCTAGTCCTCTATGCACACGGCTGTAGAGCCTTCTTCTTACGCTAAGATTCTCACTCTTAGCCCCATTAAAAACTCATCAATGACTCAACTTAACTTAACCGAACTAACTAAATACTCCTCTAATACCTTGTTTTTATGCAATCCCATGGCTTGCGGACCAAGGGCAAATCTGATCAAGCTGACACAACCTATATAAACTAAGGGCGGAAACCCATTTCGAATCTTGATACCTTCATGCTTAGTGACCACAAAATGTAGAGACTTTACATTCCTTTATACAAGATTCGGTCCTTCTGCTCCAAAACTTTGGCTTTTACCCCCAAACTTGACCCTAGGGGACCCGTTTCCAACAGGCCCCCAACACAAACATGGTGACTTGCCCTTGAGTCACTCGTTTGGTGCAAAGATCTTGTCACAAAGACCTCCCAGCTTTACTTGAACTATTAGAACTTTGACAACGCACTATGTTGTTGTCTGCATAATCTCCTCAACCAGTTGCTCTGTTGCTGGCCCTGTGTTGTCTGACTGTATCTTTTGCTGAGTCACCTACAGACGAGCCATCTTTCCTTCAATGGTGGTGGTGAACTTGTAGGCTTCATCAAGTCGAGGCCCAATTTTGGCCTTGAGGACGGTCTCTTTTCATTGCACTACATCTACCTACTCCTTTAGTACCTTTTCCTCCTATAGTTTGGCTAGTCTCTGTGTAAGGGCAACAGTGCATGCCATGTATTTAACTTCATCATAGAGCTGTTGCAGCTCTCATGCCTCCGTTTCCAACCTTTGCAAGGTACAATCCTCCTGCAAATTGGTAACCACTTCAAGCACCTGCTAGAGAGTGTGCTACATGCCATTACATCATTGTTTACTACTACCATGATGTCCTTTACAGCTGTATTACACTTCTCTCTAACTTCTGGTAGAGTTGAAGGCTAGGTCTTCAAGTATAGTTCTGTGATCTTGAGGTTCAAGTCAAACTAAACCTTCGCCAACTTTGTTCTCGCGTCACGTACTGCAGCACCGAGCTTCCGAATCCACACATCTACAAGCTCATCATCCAGAATGGCCAGCTCTAGGACAGACCTGCATGCCATAGCCACCACCTTGGTTGTTCACGCATTTTTGTCTATCATGGCTTTAATGAGGTTGACAACAAAATCTCTTTGTACCTTCATTTGAGCGTTGTTGACTTTTTGCTCACTGATTACCTATAATGTGCACTGTTTGCGGGCCCAAAGTTCTGTGATCACACAATCCTACAAACTATGAAGTGTCACACTGGGAAGCAAGGCCAAATTGATCCCAATTCCTTTGACAAAACTAACAGCGGTCCTATCATCTTCAGCCTCTGCAGTTAGCACTCCCTCTGATAGTAGTATTGCCAAAGGATCTAGGGTGTGCACCATCCATGGTGCTTCCAATGTGTCAGGTGCCAAACTAGTTGATGCCACGCTACTTCTTCCCATGCTAGTCTGGACCTCTGATGCCTAGATCTGTAGCTCACACAGACCCATATAAATGGCCCCCAAGGCTTTCCTCTATTGTAACTCGAATTGATGTGGTAGTGTCGCAGTGGTGTCCCTAATCATATTATCGATATCCTTTAAATCACCTTCTGTTAAGTTGATTAGATCAAGAGAAGTCTTGCTGGCCTTAGAATTCTTGCATGGCCCCACCTTCTGTGGATCTCTGTTGCACTTAATCTAGAATGGAGTGGTCTCTAGGTCTGCTCTTGCCCAGTCTGACTGTTGTTCCTCCTCCTCTGTCACTAGAGAAGGCGATGTCTAACTCCTTTCAGAGCCGCAATCCTCTTCTTCCGCCTGTCCTCCTGTCTACCTCATAGTGGCATGCTCCTTGGCCTTGTCCTTAAACTCCTTTTTTCTTTTTGCAACCAACTACTCCATCTTTAACTTGGCCTCCTCCTTTCTTCATTGTGCTACGGTCTTGCTAGACCCAACAGTCAAGTACATGGCATTGCACCAATCTACCAGGAAATAGTCGAGGACTATTGTAATTGCATTGTCTGTAGGCAGGTATGGTAGGTCATACCATTTATGCTGAGGGTCCTTTCACACATGTATCAAGACCCAATGGAAGTCGGCCTTGAATTCCACATACTCCTGTAGCTTCTCATACACAGTTGGCAATAATTGTGGTTTGTGATTGATGGCCATATGGATGCTCATATCCATCAAGATTTAAAAGATCTTGTTGTCCTTAACCCTTTGAGGGTCCTTCATAGCCCACAGCGAAGCAAATTTCACTACCTCTGGTAGGTCGGGTGTGACTGGAGGAAACTTGCTATCCTTTGCTAAATCCCACATGACAAATACTATGGATAGCAGTAGCCAGGCATAATGAAATGTTTTGCTATGATACTAGGCATGTGTCCAGTTCGCAAGGAACTCCCTGCAGAGGTAGCATGCCCAATTAAACTGTATCCCTCCACGCATTGAGCTGCTAAAGCTATTACTAGTGCCGGCACTTCATCTATGCGACACTTTTGCATAATCTTCCCTACCAAGATTTGTGTTGCGACCTTGAGTGTGGGGTTAGCTATACTTGTGATGGCATATCCGTGTGACTTCTTGGCAAGTTTGAATTTGTCATTCATTGGTTCAGTGAGGTCATGCTCGCTTGAATTTCTGCCAAACACCATGGCCAAATTTTCTCCTGAGTATGGTAGCCGAGTGATCCTATGGATCAGCATGTTAGTGATGGGTATCGACTCTTCTAACCACAGAAACCCATCAGGCACCAAGCACAGCAGCTGCTTGATCACAACCATACTTATGGGTGTGTGGTTATAATGCGGTACCCCCAACATATTTAGTAGACCTGCCTTATCCACCACATTTACCCACTTCCTTGGCTCTAGCGTGGTCACACCAAAGTTTTTGTGGTAGACGTGATGCATGAGTTGGTCCATCGCTAAATGGGGAAAGTATCCTACATCAGCCAAATCCCAATCCTCCAATTTTAAAAGGGTGATGTGCCCCACGTGCAGTCCTTCAAAGAAAATTTGGTCTGGGAGTAAGGGTGTGTGCAGTGTGATCTTACTTTCATCAATATCCTTTGGAACCTTCGCATTTCTTATGCATGTAGGAATGTACTCGAGAAATTTAGAAATGGGGTTAGACTCCTCCACATCAATATCCTCTGCCTCCTCCACATCAATATCGTCTGCACCCACATGGAGTTCATTAACCTCAACTTCAGGCTCTAAGGCAATCACCTTACCCTTTTCATGTGTAGTGGGCTTTCCTATCTGTGGGTGCTTTCTGGGTGATGTGCGCACCGGCTTTTGTGCTTTCTTCTTATCGTTATTTTATTTTGGACACTCCTAGGTTGGTGTAGGTCTCATCTTGGGTGTCCTAGGGGATTTAGGCACTTCTATTGGTACTTCTACACTTCCAACCTCTGAAGCAGTTCTCTCAGCTGCCATTACAACCTCTGAGATAGTTCCTTCGACTGCCATTGCCTCTCCTACAGTCAGGGTTTCTACGGGCACCGACATTATGCTATAAAATAACACCTGTGTCTCTGTGGTCAACTTCTCGAAGATGGAGTTTGCTATCAGGCATTTAAAGAGCTCAGGGTTCATACGTGTGATGAGCCTCATAAATGGGTAATTGTATGGGCTCATTTTACCTCCTAACGTAGTCATCTCAACCATTCTCTTATCTTATTGTATGTTTTTCTGATTATATTTATGCTTATAGAGTGAGTTGAGTTATTTATTGTGTCATGTGGTCTAACATGTATTTAATGCAGATTATTGATGGATTTGGAGGTCGAAGTCAAGGATCCAGTGGAAAAATGGAAGCAATAACTCAAAGTGGATAGAAGAGAGGACTTATAGGAAGGAATCCCCCTCATTTATTACTTCTCACTTCAAATTTTGCTTCATTCAGCTTGGAGTACAAGCAACCGAATCATGCACTAGAAGGAAACCGAGCAAGTGGACGATGACTGAAGATTATCTCAAGTTTTGGGAGCCAAGCCTCCCTAATTTTAAGGAAGTTGTTGGTAGATTCACTTGTAAAAGTAGAGGAGCCTAGGGCCTCATAGGGTCAGATTTTTGTTGGATTTTTGTGTATGTAAACTCTGGTCAAACTTAGAGCTTATTTTTTGTGACAATTTCTTGTAATCTTGCTATTGTTTTGAAAATAAAGATGGAATCCTTTTTGAGCTAGTACTGAGTTACCTCAGAGGGTTTACACTCTTGGGTTAGGGCCCAATCCAAGTAGCCAAGGTCCTCTTTACCTGTATTTTTATGCTTTGTTTTAGATTGTAGATTAGTTTGTTGATAGATGTATTTATTTTATGGTTAAGATTAGGTTTCTTTTGATGATCTAGTAGTTTACTTCCATTTGTTCTTTCTATAGTAGGTTAAACAATGATCAACAAAGATTCAAAAGGCTAGCAACAATGCCTTTGTTTCTCTTCCTCCCTTTGGGACCATGATTGGAGGCAAAGACCCTCTTGCTACTCCAAAAACAAAGATTTTCCTCCTTCATAGGACTTCTAGTGTTTGCAGCTTTTTAGTAGGATAATAGTCCAACTTTGCTTCGCTTTAGATCTTCTTAATCATGCTCACTTCCTGATTTGCAATATTATTCTTTCATCCTTTCATTTCCTACAACATTTCTCAGCATTTCCTTTCATAGATCATAGTTTAGATCATTTTTATGCAAAACTATGTTTTTCCTAAATGCATTCATTTCACTTGTTGCTTGATTTCCTTGGTTGACTATCAGTTTCTATGTAGCATATCTCCTCCAAAAATAGGCCAGCTTATCAGCAATCACACCCTTCATCTGATCCATGCCCTATAGGTCTCCCAAATATCACCTCAATTCTGTCTTAGTTTCCTACATTTTTCCATAGAACTTCTTCCTCTCTCCTTGAGAAAATCCAATCATCTCTCTCTCTCCTGGTGATTCATGGTAGACCTTAGGCACCCTAACACCTCTTTCCAACCTTTATCCACATTTTTCACCCACTTTCACACCCTCAAAATAGAGAAAACTACTCTCGGCCTCCTCTTGTAGGGCTCTTGTAGTTCCTTGTTTTCCTCTTATAGATTTCCTGTGTCCTCCTGTAGATTTTCCTATAGGCTTTCTTTTGAAGTCCGAGTATGGGAAAAGCCTCCCAAAGGCCACCTAAGACCTCCTAGGACCCATTCACACCATCCTACATCCTCTCATGTCCCAAGACCACCCTTCAACACCACCTATTTATTGCCACACTCACACACAATAAATTACATGCATGTCAAATTCACATAAAAATACATAAAAATTCAAAAATATGTTTTTTTTGCTTATTTACTTCTAGGAATAGCATAGTTAGATGTTGTTTACTTCCTTCAGTAGGTAATGGCATTCCTTTCATGGTTTTCATAGTGCTTTCTGCAAAAGTATAATTAGTTGGTTATTTAGGGTTTCCTTGGTTTTCTTTACATATTAGTCTTTCTCCTTTCTGTAATTAGAATAGCATCTGTAGAGTAATCTTTCTTTCCTTTCATCACATATAAGAGCTTCTTCTGGAATCCATAGAATTTGGCTTGAGCTCCTAGTGATATTTCGCCAGCTGACCAAGTGACAACCTGAAGTGAGAACTAGTACTTGTGCAAATAGCATCGACGCTTCCAAGTTTGTTACGAACTACTGGGTTGATAAGAGTAAAGTAGGTAGCCCAGGAGTTGCAGCATTATTGCTACAATACTGGTGCTCACCACTTTTTGGAGCCATTTCTGGGGAAGCGTCAAAGTATTATGTGATTATTGATTTCTTCTATTTTCTTCTTGTAAACATTCTACTAATAGTTTATTTCAACAAAAGTAGACTAGTCATTTCTTTTCTTTCAAGTTCTGCATTTCCTTGCTTTCCTCTTCAATTCTGCAAATTTCATTTCAGCAAGTTCATTTTAGTTAGTTGCAATTTGTTTTGTTAAATCAATTTTAGTTTCTGCAAGTACTATCAGTGTGGGGAAAAACAAAAGCCAACCAAAAATATTTTCTTTCATGCCTCGTAAGAATAGAGATAACTCAGGAAAAATTTTGCTCAACGCCCCCACTACTTCACATAGCCAACCTTCTCTCTTCTTTAGTGGCTGCGATCAAGAAGAACTCTTAGGTGAATAGCCAAACCAGATTTGAAGAAACTATAAGGGAAGAAGAAGAAGAAAACATTCCTTTCGAGCCAATGGCTGAAAACATAAATGCTAGGGGGAATGGAGAGAGAATAGAGGGTACCTTTCCCATTTGAGAGACCAATGGGGACACCAAAATGAAGAATATAAGGTCTTCTACCTTACCTCATTTCCATGGTCTGACTAGAAAAGATCTTGACACCTTCTTGTTTGAGTTTGTTTTCATCTGTCGAACTTATGACTATGCAGGAAAATGAGCAAAAGTTGAAACTGTTCCCTTCTATTATCAAGGATGCAGCACTGCGCTGGTTCATGGGATTACCTAGAAATAGCATCACAACTTGGGCTCAGATGCAGCAAGCCTTTAACAACAAGTATCGAGAATATTGTAGGTCAAAAGATACTAAAGAAGAAATCTTCTGAATGACCATAGGAAGTGATGAGTCCCTCGAAGACTATGAAGAGAGGTTCCAGCTCAACTACAAAAGGGTTGGGTGTACACTTGACCCTGAGTCTCTGAAGTTGGTCCTACTCGGGGGAATTCGGAAAGACCTTTTAGACACCCTCCATCTACTAGCCAGGGAAGACATGTAACAACTATCCTTTGATGACATAAAGACTATTTTTAGAAACCATTCTAGAGCAGTCAAAAAAAAAGGTAGGGGGAGTCAACCCATAGCTAGTACGTCTTCCTCCAACTCATACATTAAAGTAGAAATTCGAAACATGTTGGAAGACTTCAAGAGTGAGATGTTGCAGACTCTTGCCATGAAAGTGGACACCTTACATATCAAAACAAAACAAGAGGAAGTAGAGAGGACTTTAGCCATTTTTTGCCCTAGATGTACCAGGAGGCATCCTAGGAATGAATGCCCATTGAACTCTATAGAGGTTTGTTCAGTCTATGAAGAAAATCATTCAACACATAAGTGCCCTTCTTTGCCCGAACTTAAAGCTGTATATCAAGGGGCTGAGGGAGTCATTAAACGACTCCATTACATAAACCAAAGAAGGCTGCATGGACCTAGACCATACCAGTAGGGGATGCAAGGGACATCTCAGGCATACTACAACCCCAACCAAGTGCCCTCCATACCTTCTTGGGGTCCCCCTGCTCATCCGTCATGGTCCACACCACCTCCTTGGTCCTTCACATCTCAATACCATGCCTAACCAGCCACCCATTCATTTCAATCCTATGCTCAGTTAGAGCCTCAGTGGAATGCATCTCATCATGGGTGGAGGCCCTAATGCAACTATCTTCCTGCTCTTATGCCTCCACCACCTACCCAACCACAACTGCTACCTTCTTCTCCACCAAGGCAACCCAAAATGCCTACCCAACCAAATCCAAATCGGAACAACAAATATGCTTAGCAAGTGTATAGTCGGGAACCTTCATGCCCAACTTATTCTGTGGAGATTCAATAAATTAACTTGAGATTTGGGAAAGTCCTCCCAGATATCTAGCCTCCACCCAGGGAGGTTGAGGAAGATAAAGAAGAAAGCCAACCTAAATCAAATCCACCCTTTCTTGAGAGACTATCCACGACAGTCTAACCTACACAGAAGAGATTGAACTCCTAAGAGAATTGAAACATTTATGTGTGAAGATACCACTTCTCCAAGCCATAAAATATGTGCCTATCTACAATAGGTTAATCAAAGAGAAGTGCTTTAGGCATATAGGAAGGCGCAAGAGAGATGCCCCAACCATCAATGTCATAGGACAACTGTCCAACTTGATGTTGGGGTAGGTAATCTATCCAACTTATTTGGACCCTGGAAGCCCGGTAGTTGATGTCCACATCAATGGCACAATGATCTTGCATACCTTGATTGATTTGGGAGCTTCCATGAATGTGGTGACAAAGGACACAATGATCAAACTTAACCTCCAGGGCTCCTTGAGGAAAACTACGATAGTGCTATAGTTAGCAGACTGCTCCACCGTGACCCCTGATGGGATTGTGGAAGATGTGATGGTCTCCATTGATTCTTGGGAATACCCTATTGATTTCTTAGTTCTCCAGCCAAAGGCAAAGTTCACTGGGTATCCTCTCATTCTGGGAAGACCCTGGTTGGCTATAGTCAATGCCTACATCAGTTGTCGAGTTGGGAACATGACCATAAAGAACGGGAACATTTCCAAGCAATTAATCATATATCCTCCTACCCAACCCTTGCTAGAACATGATCTACCTCTCTGGTTGGAAGAGGAATATGAGGATGAAGTTTATTCTGCACCACTTTGTACATTAGAGACCGCCATGGGGGGAACCGCAAGATGAGGATGATATGATCAAAAACTTGATTCAGAATCCACCTCCCAGTGTATCACCATTAGAAGACATAGTAAGAGAAACCCAAAACAACCCGTCACTTAATCTCTGTGTGGCCGATCCTACTTCTCCCCATGTCAAAAATATAGTGTTCGGCCCAGAAATAACTTTGAAAATCAATCCATCCCTCTCTACTTCCCAGGAGAAGGAGCTATGTGCTTGTTGAGAAAACATCTAGATGCCTTCGCCTAGAGTTATAAGGAGATGAAGGGAGTGCACCCTTCAGTATGTACTCATCATATATAAATCAAGGAAGATTGCAAACCAGTCAGGCAACCTCAAACAAGGATGAATCCAACACTTAAAGATATTGTTAAGGAAGAATTGCAGAAATTGCTTGATGCAGGATTCATTTATCCCATCTCTGACAGCGAATGGTTCTCTCCTTTGGTGCTAGTGCCAAAGAAAAATGGTAAGTGGAGAATCTGTGTCGATTATCGAGAATTGAACAAAGCCACTAAAAAGGACCATTTTCCTTTACCTTTCATGGTATGGCAGGGAAAAACTTTTTCTCTTTCCTAGATGGGTTTAGCGGGTACAATCAGATTCAAATCAGCCCAGAAGACCAAGATAAGACCACTTTCACTTTTCCTTGGGGTACTTTTGCATATTGGGTCCTTCCTTTTGGTTTGTGAAACTCTCTAGCCACTTTCCAAAGAGCAGTATTGAGTATATTTTTTGAACTGGTTCATGATGCAGTAGAAATATACATGGATGATTTTACTCCTTACAGTTCTAACTTTCAGGAAGCTTTATCTAACCTAGTAAACGTTCTAGATAAGTGTATTGAGATTAACCTATCCCTCGGTCCAGGAAAATGTGAGTTTTTGATGACTGAAGGGATCGTGCTAGGTCATTCAATATCTCAACAAGGACTGCAGGTGGACCCCAACAAAATTGCCATCATCCAAAGGGTCCCACCTCCTCATAAGGTGAGAGATGTCAGAAGTTTCCTAGGCTTAGCTAGATATTACAGAAGATGCATTAAATATTTAAGCAAGCTAGCCTCTTCTTTGTTTGGCCTCCTAGGCAATGATGTTGAGTTCATATGGTCAGAAAACTGTCAAGAAGCCTTAGATACCTTGAAAAGTAAGCTAGTAACTGCCCCAATTCTCAGAGGCCCAAACTGGGCCCTACTTTTCCACATTCACATAGATGCCTTGAACAAAGAAATAGGAGTATCCTTAGGAAAAATTGATGAAAAGTTACCTTATGCCATGTATTTTATAAGCAAAAACTTGTCAAAGGTAGTGTTAAACCATACAGTGACCGAGAAGGAACTCCTAATTGTCGTGCATTCCTTAAACAAATTTAGACATTATATCGCAGGCTATCAAACCTTTGTGCACACTAATCATGCTACAATTAGATATTTAATGAACAAACTAGATGTAAATGCTCGCATTATTAGATGGTTGTTTTTACTGCAGTAGTTTGACATGACAATTATTGATAAGCCTAGTAAAGAGAATGTTGTTGCAAACTTTGTTATAGAGTAAATTTGCCTGTAGGTGAAGAAGGAATGGTGGATGACCAAATGCCAGATGAACATCTATTTGCTATCTCAGTACTCTCTCCATGGTTTTCTGATATAGCAAACTACTTGGTTTCAGAACACTTCCCACCATAGTTGTCCTCAAAAGAGAAGAGCAAGATAGTAATGAAAAGCGACCCTTTCACTTGGATTGGGGGAAACCTCTTCAAACTTGGCCCAGATCAGATCTTGAGAAGATGTGCCAGGGGGGAGGAAGTCTTTGACATCCTCCTGACCTATCATAACAGGCCTTGTGAGGTCATTTTGCAACAAGAAGAATTGCCTTCAAGATACTGCAAGCAGGCTACTACTAGCCCACTCTTCATTAGGATGTGAGGAGATATACAAGCCAGTGTGATCGGTGTCAAAGGATGGGGAAACCTACTCCAAAGGATGAGATGCCCATGCAACCTCAAGTGACCTTTGAGCCATTTGAGAAGTGGGGCATGGACTTTGTGGGGCCTATTTCAAAGCAGAAATAATACATCATTGTGTGCGCTGACTACCTGACAAAGTGCGCAAAGACAAAAGCAATAAAAGTGGAAATAGAGGAAAAATTAGTTGAGTTCTGAGAGAAAACATACTCTATAAGTTCAGATATCCGAGAGAGTTGGTCATAGGTCAAGGCAATCAGTTCACTTCCAACCTGATTGAAGACCTGCTCACACAACATAAGATCAAGCACAGGACTTCCATCCCTTACCATCCATAATCCAATGGGCAAGTGGAGGTCACTAACAATGCATTGGAACGGATCCTGACCAAAGTAGTGAGCAACAGTAGAAAAGACTAGGCCGATAGATTAGTTGAGGCCACTTGGGCCTACAACACCACATGGAAGACCACCATTAGGTTCACACCCTATGAACTGGTCTATGGGAAGAAGTCCTTGCTGTCAATAGAATTTGAGTTCAATACACTAAGGATGTCAGCTGAACTGGACCTAGGTCTCATCCATGCATAGCATGAGAGATTACTTCAGCTTAATGGATTGGATGAATACAGATTGCAAGCCCTTCTCCATACAAAGGTAGTTCAGCTTCAAAGAAAGATATGGCATGACAAAATATGAAAGAGAAGGAATTCCAAGAGGGAGATTGGGCACTACTCTATGATTCATGATACAAGGATTTCAAAGGAAAGCTAAGGACAAGATGGCTATGACCCTACATTGTGGAGAAATCAAATGACAATGGTTCAGTTCTTATTATAACCATTGATGATGAAGCCATACCCATGCTTGTAAATGGACATCGGTTGAAAATCTACAAGAAACCTCTCTCCAAGTGAAAGTTTATTGAAGATCTAAATAAAACAGTGATGGTAGTGGAACATGTTTTAGCTTCCACTTCACCCACTCACTGAAGAAAAAGAAAAAAAATATATAAATTAATAAGGACTCAAGTGAAAACCTCCATGAGGTGCTTGAGTCCCATCATTGGGTTGAAAACCTCTTTTGAGGCAGCCCAGTGATGTCAAAAAAAAAAGAGAGAGAAAAGAATAAGATCCCTGGGTGAAAACATCCCTTGGAGGCTCCCAGGGTAGGAAATTAGGGTGAAAACCTCTCTGAGGTGCCCTAGTTGTTTTTCAAAAAAAAAAAGGGAGAAAGAAAAGGAATTTTTGTTGCATTGTAGGTTTGCAGGAGGACTACAGGGAGCAAAAGAAGGTGCCAAGGGGACCCTGACATTCACACCAGCATCCATCTCACCTTCTCCACACCTTCCTCCATCATATTTGGCATTTCTTTCACCCCACTGTACCTCTTTTTAAAAAATTGTATTTTCTAGAGGAGGCTCTGTAGTCTCTAGAAGAGGCTCTTGTAGGAATTATAGAGAGCCAGAAGTGGCTATAGAAGGTAGTTTGAGGGACAAAGAAGCTTCATGAAGGACCTATAATCCCTCCTACAATCTTCAAACCTCCTTAACATCATTTCCAAACTTGCATCACACCCTAAGCATCACTTTTCTTCCTATCCAAGAAAAAAATAGAAAAACAAATTTTATTTTTTTAGAGAAAAACAAAAAAAATAAGAGGAAAAAGAACCATCAACCTCACCTGAATCCTACCTACTACCTCTCCATCTTTATCTACACCCCTGGCATCATCCTCAAAGCTCCAAGCACAAGGAGAAGCTGAAGTTTCAAGGGAAGAAGCAGCTACAGGAGCTCCTGTAGGAATTCCTGTAGTAGTTGATCCCATTAAAATCCAACACCAACAGCAAGAGAGTGCAAGCGTGAAGGTTAAGAAGGCACCTGAAGCTCATATCTATCTAGAGAAGAACCTACACAAGCACACTTCCACACGTCAACAAGCAGACAACATGCATCAAAATAAATAAAGGCATGCAGCAGAGAGAGCCACAACACCTCACAACAAATACATTCGGATCACAGGTAAGTAACTAAATTGCTCCTCTGTTTGCATTTGTGTAATTAGAAGTCATGCAAAAGCAATGAGATGGTTGAGGTTGAATGAGGGAAAGGTGGCCAGTTAACTTGGCCACCTTCATCTAGTTGACTCCACTCATTCGAGATGTCACCCACACAGGCGCACAGCCAACTCCAGCACAAAATGCCAAGGACATGTAGTGGAGGAGGTGTGAACTCCGATGCAATAATAATAGATGATTACAAGGAGAGGCCATGATGACCAAGTACGCGGGGACCAATGGTCTGAATGTGGCCAACATATACGTTGCCAACTCACCCCTCATCACCGAAAATATCCATAAAGGGTAACAAGTACTCCTCCCTAAGCATTCTCACCACCTTTTCCTTCATTCTCTCCTCATAACTCAACTACAACAGTCTCCTTATGGCCCCACAGCCTCATAACCATCATCCTCCATCAATCTCTCCCATATTCCTGCTCTCGGCATTTTCTATAGGAGCACCTACAAGAATTCTACAGGAGGGACAACAGGCTTCTACAAGAGGGGTAGTGAGTTGTTTTGAACGGAGAAAACTTGTTTTTTTGCACGATTTTTGGTCTAAAGTGTCAAGTGATGGTTGCAAATGGAGTAGCTATAAATTTATCTAGAAAGTGTCATAATAGAAAGCTAACCATGGGGGAATATGCATTGAATAGTACAATTATTTCCATTCCAATGGGTGGTGTTGATGTTGTACTAGGAGTCCAATGGTTACAAATTTTGGGTCCGATAGCTTTTAATTTTCAAGAATTTTCTTGAAATGTTTTTGGGAAACAAAGGAAGTTGAATTAAGGGTAATCACGAGGAAACCAAGAAGTATAATCAACTCTAATGGCATGACAAAACTTCTAAAGAAAGAGAAATGGGGTGTAATTTCATTTTTATGCTCACTAGTGATTCACACATCGAAATCATCTATTTCTCCATATCTCCAAAAAGTCTTCAACAATCATTCCAAGCTATTTGAGACTCCCAAAGGCCTCCCACCTATTCATGATCATGACCATGCTATTCATTTGATTCCATGAAGTGTTCCTCCAACCATCAGGCCTTACATATATCCCTATTCCCAAAAGAGTGAAATGAATATATGGTTGCAGAAATGTTATAGGTCGGTATAATTCAACCTAGTCTGTCGGGTCCCCATAATACTAGTGATTACCCCATTACTATTGTAGTTGTACCCCTTATTAATATTGTTGTGCCCCTATTGTGCCCATATTGTTACTATTGTGCCCCATAGAAGCCCACTATTATTATTATTGTGCCCTTACATTATTATTGTTATGTAGGCTCTGATTATGTTATGACCCCTTAGACTCCTATATATAGAAATGAGGTATTTTCATTTGTATCATCGAAGAATTATTCATTTATGTAATGTAAAGGAGGTTGCCCCCTCGAAGAGGCTGAATTCTAAGGCGTTGATCTATCTTTTCTATCTTTTCTTGAGCTGGTGTCATAACATTTGGTATCAGAGCTTTGGATTCTAGGGTTTCGCTACTCCAAACAGGTCATCGTGGCATTTTTGCTATAACTTCTTTTTATGTGAAGTTTCAGAACTTGAAAAAGCAACCCATTTAATAAGACATCGCGCTAAATCTCGGGTCCAAATTGCAGAGCATTTTGCACTATAATTGCGGAGATATGATCTGAGGAAATTGGTCTTTTTGCAAACTCCTAAATTACATTCCAAACAGGTGACCTGGGGAAAATCATCATAACGTTTTCTATGAGTATTGGATTGAAATTTCATAAAAACGTGTAGAACGATGACGGACTGTAGTTTCTTCTATATATTTTTCAGAGCCAGAGGTTGAAACAGTGACTCGTGGAATGTCGTACAAGTTCGCTCTACTGAATTAGTATATAATCAGGTCACTGTGGGAGATTTGACATAACTCTTCATTGGAGAATCCAATTGGGGTCAGACTAGTGGCATTGGAAAGATGACATAGAGGGCTACCGCAAATCACAATTTCATAACTAGATGATCCTAAATTACAGAGATACATGAAAGGCAATATTGAGCTCCTACAAAGTGAAAAAAGGTGTGTATATTTTTTGAAATGTTTGCCTAAGCTTGGTTTGAAAAAATTATTTTGAAGGAATTCAAAGGGCATAGTGAAGCATTATTATCAGTAATTTATGCCCCGAAGAAAGAAAATGGAAACACCTAGTAGGCGACCTGAAAGTTCTAGCATGACTCATGAAGAAGAGCAAGAAATGCAACATGATATATCAAAATTACGAGACCAAGTGCAACAAGTGTCACTTGCACAAAAATGAATAGAATCTAAGATGGATTGTTTAACGAAAGATGTAGAAGCTAAGATGAATGACGTGGAAGATAATATGGATGATTTGAAGATAGATTTGAAAACAGACATGGAAGAATTGAAGATAAATATGAATAAGTTGCTACAAGAAAGGGTCACTAAGGGTGAAAGGGTAGTAAAGGAAACTCATGAATGAGAACAAAGAAATGTAATCATGATTTCCATAGACTCTAATGTTGGATCGAAGACCCATCATATTCCAAAAATCGATATGAGGAAGTTTGATGGCAAGGATCCTGCAACATGGATATTACAGATGGAGCAATTTTTCGATCTCAACAATGTGCAAAACACACAAAAGGTACGTATGGCAACTTTATATTTGGAACCAAATTAGTTTGTATGGTATCAATGGCTTTGCTCTCGTAAAGAATTTATCACTTGGGCAATTTTTACAAAAGAATTGATATCACATTATGAGGATACAAAAAGCAACACTTTTTTTAGCTAATTGATTAGTCTTAAACAAAAGGGTTCAATAATGGAGCACATTGAGGAGTTCCAAAAATTGAACATAAGGGTAAAAGATATTCCAAAGAAGCATAGGATTGATGTGTTCATGGGGTCTTTAAAGGATACTATCCAACATGATGTTCACCTTTGGGAACCTGATTCATTAGAGAAGGCATTCAGGTTAGCAAGAAAAATGGAAAGCAAAATTATGGAAACCAGGAAGCATACCACTCACATCTATAAAGAGGGAAGTGGTGTTGCTGCTAGTCTTCCACAACCTATAAGGTTGACACCACAACAATTGGAAGAAAAAAGAACAAAAGGGCTTTGTTACAATTGTGATAGCAAATACACTAAAGGTCATAAGTGCAATGAGAAGAAATTATTATACATATATTGTGAAGAGGAAGAAGAAAATGAGCAAGAAATGTCAAAAGAAGAGGATATACTCTAGGAACAAAGCCTAGATGAAGAAAAAATGAATCTGACCATATCTTGTAATGCATTGGTGGGAATTACCGCTCCTCAAACCATCAAGATAGAAGGACGAATCAAGTAGAAAAAGGTAATAGTATTTATTGATTCAGGAAGTACTCACAATTTTATTCATTGTAAGGTAGCAAAAGAATTGAATTGCTTCTTATATCTAGCACCAGAGTGTCAAGTGATGATTGCAAATGGAGGAGCAATAAATTGCTCCGGAAAGTGCCATAATATCAAGCTATCCATGGGAGAATATGTATTGACTAGCCCAATGCTCTCCATTCCAATGGGAGGTGCTGATGTTGTATTAGGAGTCCAATGGCTACAATCCTTGGGTCCAATAGCTTTTAATTTTCAAGAACTTTTCATGAAATTTTCTATGGAAGGAAAGGAAGTGGTATTAAGAGGTATTGTAGGGAAACCGAGAAAGGTAATTAGCTCTAATGGTATGACAAAGCTTCTAAAAAAGGAACAAAAAGGTGTAATTGCACAATTATGTTCGCTAGATGTTTCCACATTGGAATCATGTATTTCTCTAGATCTCCAAATAGTCTTGGACAATCATTCCAAGGTATTTGATACTCCCAAAGGTCTCCCACCTATTCGTGATCATGATCATGCTATTCATCTGATTCCAGG
>APFE030712757.1:29147-114868 GCA_000404065.3 Pinus taeda
CATATTGTTACTATTGTGCTCCCATAGAAGCCCACTATTTTATTATTGTTGCCCTTAATTATTATTGTTATGTGGCTCTGATTATTGTTATGACCCTTAGACTCCTATATATAGAAAGGAGGTCTTTCATTTGTATCATCGAAGAATTGTTCATTTATGTAATGTAAAGGAAGTTGCCCCCTCGAAGAGGCTGAATTCTAAGGCGTTGATCTATCTTTTCTATATTTTCTTGAGCTGGTTTCATAACATAGTCAAAGTTATTTATGTCCTTCAGTAGTATTGGTGCATAAGAAGGATGGATCATGGCACATGTGTCTGAATTATAGGGTGCTCAATAAGCTCACTATTAAAGAGAAATTTCCCATTCCTGACATTGGTGGATTGTTGGATGAATTACATGGAGTAATTTACTTCACCAAGTTGGATCTTCATTCAGGATATCATCAAATTAGAATGAAGACTGAAGACATTCCAAAAACATCATTTATAACTCATGAGGGTAATTATGAATTTTTGGTCATGCCTTTTGGCCTTACCAATGCACCTTCTACATTTCAAAGTTTGATGAATTCCATTTTCAAACCCTTAGAAACTTTGAAGTAGTATTTTTTGATGATATACTAATCTATAGAAAGTCTTGGAAGGATCATGTTCAACATGTTGACATTGTGCTAAAACTTTTGGAGGAGAAACAATTATATGCAAAAACCTCCAAATTTTTCGTTGGAGCACAAGAAGTGGAATCTCTAGGTAACATTGGGTCCCATGAGGGTGTTAAGGTAGACCCTAAGAAAATTAAATACAATAAGGAATGGAAAATCCCAACAACCATAAAGCACGTTCGAGGATTTCTTGGGCTGACAGGGTATTATTACAAGTTTCTTAAGTATTATGGGAGAATAGCAGCATCTATAACAACATTATTGAAGAAATATGCATTTTCTTGGAATACATAAGAAGTTAAGAGCTTTGAAAATCTTAAAGAGGAAATGTTCCAAGCACCAGTCTTAGCTATGCTAGACTTCACAAAAACATTTATTGTGGAATGTGATGCCTCAAGAAATAGAATTAGTGTCATTTTAATGAAGAAGGAAGACCCATTGCTTTTGAAATTTTTCCAATTAAAGGAAAGCATTTATGCAAACCTATTTATGAGAAGTAAATGTTGGAAATACTACATGCACTAAAGAAACGGTGCCCTTACCTAATGGGAATAGACTTAAAGGTAAATACAGATCATGATAGTCTTAAATACATTTTGGAACAAATATTATCTTCAAAAGAGCAGCAAAAATGGGTCACAAAGATGTTGGGTTATCACTTAAATCATCTACAAAAAGGGAAAGAAAAATGTTGTTGCAGTTTCACTCTCAAGAAACGATGAAGATGTGGAAGGATTGCTTTATTCCATTTCTATTATCCAACCAAATTGGATAACCAAAGTAAGGGATGAATGGAAGAATGATGAAGATGTGTGGATGTTCTTTCAAAAGTTGCAGTAAGATCCCAACATATATGATACATTTAGATGGAAAAATGATTCATTATGGTACAAAGATTGCTTATGTCTTTGTAAGAGTTCCCAACTTAAATATAATATTATTTTGGAATTGCACACCTCTCCCTTAGGATGACACTCAGTATTTTTAAAAACTTACCGTAGGCTCAAGAAGGAAGTTTTTTGGGATGGCCTTAAATCCGATATTCAAAATTTTGTGCTAGAATTTTTGGTTTTCCAACAAGATAAAGTTGAGACAATTAAGACCCCAAGTCTGTTACAACCTTTAGCCATTGTAATTCAATGTTGGGTGGAGGTTTTAATGGATTTTATCATAGGTTTACCCAAGTCCGAAGGAAAGAGTGTCATCATGGTGGTAGTTGATAGACTTACCAAGTATGCAATTTTTTATGGATTATCTCATACATTTAAGCTAGTACAATTGCTAATTCATTTATGGAAACAATTCAAAAGCTACAACGAAACCCAAATATTATTGTAAGTGACAGAGATCTCATTTTCACTAGAAGTTTTTGGATGGAATTATTTTCTTTTTTGGCAACTCAATTAGCTCATAACTCATATTATCATCCTCAATCTGGTGGGAAAATTGAGATAGCGAACAAATGTTTGGAAGGATATCTTCATTGCTTTGTATCTGATAAGCAAGCATAATGGGTCAAGACTCAAGAAGTTACCTTTGGTTGAATGATGGTATAACACTTCCTTCCATACTGCAGCAAAAATGACCCCATTTATGGAACTTTATGGATATCATCCACCATCCATCATATCATATTTAAGAGAAAATTCTAAGGTTCAAGTAGTGGAAGATCACATCGAGCATTAATAACAAGTTTTCCAAATCTTAAAGGATAACCTCACTCACTTTAGAGAAGAATCAAATGAAACAACAGGCAGATCAACATCACAACAAAAGAAGTTTTGATGTAGGCAACCGAGTACTTTTACGGATACAACCATGCAAGAAAATGTCCCTCAAGAAAGATAAGAAGGATAATAAATTATCACCAAATTATTATGGTCCTTACAAGGTGTTGCAAAATATTATCACTATGGCATACAAATTGGAGCTTCCTGCATCAACCTCAGTGCACCCAATTTTCCATGTTTCATGCTTAAAGAAGATTTTAGGTGATAATGTCCCTATTCAAACATTATTTCCAGAACTTGATGAAAAATGAAAAATCATATTGGAACCTAAAGCAGTCATAGAAACAAGAACCTTACAATTATGAAATTGATCAATTTCAGAGTATTTCATCAAGTGGAAGAAATTACCCGCTAAAGATTCCACATGGGAGGATGATAATTTTATATAGAAGCATCCATAACTAATCAAGCATTGAGTACAACACTTTTTTGAAGGAGAGGAGAATGTTAGGTCCTTATACTACTAGTGTATCCCCTTATTGTTATTTTTATGCCCATGATGTCCCCATGTTGTTATTATTGTGCCCCATACAAGTCCACTATTTTTATTTTTGTTCCCTTAAATTATTATTGTAATGTAGGATCTGATTATATTTTGACCCCGTAGACTCCTATATATAGAAAGGAGGTCTTTTCATTCATATCATCCAAGAATTGTTCATTTATTTAATGTAAAGAGGTTCCCCCTTGAACCAGATAATTTTGAAGCCGTTGATCTATCTCTTTTTTGATATGGTTACATAACATATTTTGCAAATGCATACCTCAACTAAAGATTCTTGAATTTAATGTGTTTATTGATAGGAACGGTATAGGACTTAATCTTATGAATAAATTTCTCACTAAGTCAACTAGTATTTCAATGAATCATACTAAATTTGAAGTAAGTTCATTAGCAACCCCATACCATGAACTTGCATTGTTATTTTCAAGAGTTCAATGGATAAGAATCAATAAACTACATACTAAGATATTTTCTCTATGTTCTACATTAATCTCTTAATGAAGGCACTATCTTAGATTGGATCCATGTCATTTCAAAAAAAAAACTCTTATCAACTAGGAAAATATCATCAAACCAAAACATTATACATGCCCTCCTACTTGATTTATGCTTTGATTTATTGAAATGTATGTAATGAGTTTCTTCAATCATGAAACATATATTTTACCAAAGAACCTTTCCAATTCTAGTACCCATCCCTAGGGAAACATAAATCCCAACTCTTTTTTGACCAAATTCACAATATTTTTGTTGTGAATTTTAGAGAAATGATCATTGGTTTAACAATCTAGAGGTTCTTGTTGAAATATTGGCATCAATGTCAAGGGCGTGTAATGTTAAGAGTCTTAATGTGAAAGCTCATGAGGGGTTTTGGCTTGGCAAGTCCTCACCCATGTTCAGTTTTTAGTCAGCTAAGAAAATCCCTACATTAATGGCCCTTTCAGCGTCAATCCAAGGAGCGCGGACTGAAGTCTCAACCGAAGCAGAGTGGGGGGATACAAGAACCAAGTTTCCGTACCCTAAGATGGTTGTGATGTTGGTTTTATACGTTAACTCTACCTTCATGCATATCGATAAGCCTTTAGGGCTTATCAATGCACTTCCCTATTATTTTTCAAAACCTCCGTGAAGGTATGCAATTGTCCTTCGCGTAACTCTAACAAGTGATCTCGGCACTTACGTGCCTCTATAATTAATTTGTTGTATAGTTCTTTGAATTATATTAGGTGTTCTCCAATTCTATCCTGCAATTTAGGTTATCTTTCCATAAACATATATCTCTACTTGTGTTCATGTATCAAAGGAAAACATATAGATTCGCGCATCAATTTAGTAATAAAACATAAATCCAGTGCTTAACATAACATAATTGCATGCAATTGATAGGAGTAAAATACATATAAATTCCATAATACTCTTTTTTATTGATGATCCATATGTTCAATACAAACCCTAACTAACCTGCACACATAGCTGCAGGGGTCTGCTCACTCAACTACAGACTTCTACCTTAGGCCTCTACGCACACAGCTGTAGAGCCTTCTTCCTATGCTAAGATTCTCACTTTTAGCCCCTTTAAAAACTCATCAATGACTCAACTTAACTTAACCGAACTAACTAAAAACTCCTCTAAGACCTTGTTTTTATGCAATCCCATGGCTTTCGGACCAAGGGCAAATCTGATCAAGACGACACAACCTATATAAAAAAGGGCGGAAACCCATTTTGAATGTTGATACCTTCATGCTCCATGACCAGAAAAAGTAGAGACTTTACATTCCTTTATACAAAATTCAGGCCTTCTGCTCCAAAACTTGGGCTTTTACCCCCAAAATTGACCCTAGGGGACCCGTTTCCAACAGGCCCCCAACACAAACATGGTGACTTGCCCTTGAGTCACTCGTTTGGTGCAAAGATATTGTCGCAAAGACCTCCCAGCTTTACTTAAACTATTTCAACTTCGACAACACACTATGTTGTTGCTTGCATAATCTCCTCAACCAGTTGCTCTGTTGCTGGCCCTGTGTTGTCTGACTATATCTTTTGCTGAGTCACCTATAGACCAGCCATCATTCCTTCAATGGTGGTGGTGAACTTGTAGGCTTCATCAAGCCGAGGCTCAATTTTGGCCTTGAGGATGCTCTCTTTGCATTGCGCTGCATCTACCTACTCCTTTAGTACCTTTTCCTCCTGCAGTTTGGCTAGTCTCTGTGTAAGGGAAATGGTGCGTGCCATGGCTTTGACTTCATCATAGAGTTGTTGCAGCTCTCAGGCATTTGTTTCCAACCTTTGCAAGGTGGGATCCTCCTGCAAATTGGTAACCACTTCGAGCACCTGCTCGAAGAGTGCGGTACATGCCATTACATCATTGTTTACCACTACCATGATGTCCTTTACAGCTATCTTACACTTCTCTCTAACTTCTGGTAGAGCTGAAGGCTAGGTCTTCAACTACAGTTCTGTGATCTTGAGGTTCAAGTCAAACTAAACCTTTGCCAACTTTGTTCTCACGTCATGTACTCCAGCACCGAGCTTCTGAATCTACACATCTACAGGCTCATCATCCAGAATGGCCAGCTTTGGGATAGACCTGCATGCCATAGCCACCACCTTGGTTGTTCACTCATTTTTGTTTGTGATGGCTTTAACGAGGTTGACAACAGAATCTCTTTGTACCATCATCTGAGCATTGTTGACTTTTTGCTCACTGATTACCTGTAATGTGCACTATTCGCGGGCCCAAAGTTCTGTGATCACACCGTCCTACAAACTATGAAGTGTCGCACTAAGAAGCAAGGCCAAATTGATCACAATTCCTTTGACAGAACTAACAGCGGTCCTGTCATCTTCAGCCTCTGTTGTTAGCACTCCCTCCGATATTAGTATTGCCAAAGGATCTAGGGTGTGCACCATCCATGGTGCTTCCAATGTGTCAGGCGCCAAACTAGTTGATGCCATGCTACTTCGTCCCATGCTAGTCTGAACCTTTGACGCTTAGATCTGTAGCTCGCACAGACCCATATAAATGGCCCCCAAGGCTTTCCTCTATTGTAACTCGAATTGACATGGTAGTGCCACAGTGGTGTCCCTATTCATATCATCAATATCATTTAAATCACCTTCTGTTAAGTTGATTAGATCAAGCCACCTTCTGTGGATCTCTATTGCACTTAATCTAGAATGGAGTGGTCTCTAGATCTGCTCCTGCCTGGTCTCGCTGTTGTTCCTCCTCCTTTGTCACTAGAGAAGGCGATGTCTAACTCCTGTTAGAGCCGCAATCCTCTTCTTATGCCTGTCCTTCTGTCTACTTCACAATGGAATGTTCCTTGGCCTTGTCCTTAGCCTCATTTTTTCTTTTTGCGTTGTGCTACGGTCTTGCTAAACCCAACAGTCAAGTACAAGACAGTGCACCAATCTACCAGGCAATAGTTGAGGACCGTTGTAATTACATCGTCTGTAGGAAGGTATGGCAGGTCATACCATTTATGTTGAGGGTCCTTGCACACATGTATCAAGACCCAATGGAAGTCGGCCTTGAATTCCACATAATCCTGCAGCTTCTCATACACAATTGGAAACAATTGTGGTTTGTGATTGATGGCCATATGGATGCTCATATCCATCAATATTTAAAATATCTTGTTGTCCTTAACCCTTTGAGGGTCCTTCGTAGCCCACAACGAGACAAATTTCACTACCTCTGGTAGGTCAGGCATGACCGGAGGAAACTTGCTATCCTTTGCTAAATCCCACATGACAAATACTATGGACAGCAGTAGCCAGGAATAATGAAATGTTTTGCTATGATACTGGACATGTGTCCAATTCACAAGGAACTCTCTGCAAAGGTAGCATGCCCAATTAAATTGTATGCCCTCCATGCATTGAGCTGCTAAAGCTATTACTAGTGTCGGCACTTCATCTATGCGACACTTTTGCATAATCTTCCCTACCAAGATTTGCATTGCGACCTTGACTGTGGGGTCAACTATACTTGTGATGGCATATCCATGTGACTTCTTGGCAGTTTGAATTTGTCATTCATTGGTTCAGTGAGGTCATGCTTGCTTGAATTTCCACCAAATGCCATGGCTGAATTTTCTCCTGAGTATGGTAGCCGAGTGATCCTATGGATCAGCATGTCAGTGATGGGTATCGACTCTTCTAACCATAGAAACCCACTGGGAACCAAGCACAACAACTGCTTGATCACAACCATATTTGTGGGTGTGTGGTTATAATGCGGTACCCCCAACATATTTAGTAGACCTGCCTTATCCACCACATTTACCCACTTCCTTGGCTCCAGCATGGTCACACAAAAGTTTTTGTGGAAGATGTGATGCATGAGCTGGTCCATCGCTAAATGGGGAAAGTGTCCTACATCAGCCAAATCCCAGTCCTCCAATTTTAAAAGGGTGATGTGCCCCATGTGCAGTCCTTCAAAGAAAATTTGGTCTGGGAGTAAGGGTGTGTGCAGTGTGACCTTACTTTCATCAATATCCTTTGGAATCTTTGCATTGCCTATGCGTGTAGGAATGTACTCGGGCATTTTAGAAATGGGGTTAGACCCCTCCACATCTATATCCTCTACCTCCTCCATATCAATATCATCTTCACCCACATGGAGTTCTTTAACCTCAACTTCAGGCTCTAGGTCAATCACCTTACCATTTTCATGTGTAGTGGGCTTTCCTATTTGTGGGTGCTTTCTGGGTGATGTGCGCACCGGCTATAGTGCTTTCTTCTTATCCTTCTTTTCTTTTGGACACTCCTAGGTTGGTGTAGGTCTCATCCTGGGTGTCCTGGGGGATTTAGGCACGTCTATCGGTACTTCTACACTTCCAACCTCTGAAGCAGTTCCCTCAGCTAGCATTACAACCTCTGAGATAGTTCCTTCGGCTGCCATTGCCTCTACTACAGTCAAGGTTTCTACGGGCACCGAAATTATGCTAGAAAACAACACCTATGTCTCTGTGGTCAACTTCTTGAAGGTGGAGTTCGCTATCAGGCATTTAAAGAGCTCAGGGTTCATATGTGTGATGAGCCTCATAAATGGGTAATTATATGGGCTCATTTTACCTCCTAACCTAGTCAAATAAACCATTCTCTTAGCTTATTGTATGATTTTTTGATTATATTTATGCTTATAGAGTGAGTTGAGTTAGTTGTTCTGCCATGTGGTCTACCATGTATTTAATGCAGACTATTGATGGATTTTGAGGTTAAAGTCAAAAATCCAGTGGAAAAATGGCAGCAATAACTCGAAGTGGATAGAGGAGAGGACTTATAGGAGGGAATCCCCATCATTTATTTCTCCTCACTTCGAATTCACGTTCATTCAGCTCGAAGTACAAGTAGCGGAATCATGCACTAGAATGCAACCGAGCAAGTGGAGGATGACTGATAATTATCTGAGTTTTGGGAGCCAAGCCTTCTTGATTTTAAGGAAGTTGTTAGTGGCTTCAATTGTATAAGTAGAGGGGCCTAGGGCCTCACTAGGATTGGATTTTTGTTGGATTTTTGCTTATGTAAACTCTGATCAAACTTCGAGCTTATTTTTTGTGACAGTTTCATGTAATCTTGCTATTGTTTTGAAAATAAAGATGGAATCCTTTTTTATCTAGCAATAAGTTACCTCAAAGGGCTAAAGCTCTTGGTTTAAGGCCCAATCCAAGCAGCCAAGCTCATATTTAATTGTATTTGTATGCTTTGTTTTAGTTTGTAGATTAGTTTGCTGATAGATGCATTTCTTTTATGGTTAAGAATAGGTTGCTTTTGATGATCTAGTAGTTTGCTTCCATTTGTGATTTCTGTAGTAGGTTAAACAGTGATCAATAAAGATTCAAAAGGCTAGAAATAGTGCCTTGGCCTCTCTTTCTCTCTTTCGGACCATGATTTGAGGCAAATACCCTCTTACTACCCCAAAAACACAAATTTTCCTCCTTCATAGGACTTCTAGTGTTTGCAGCTTTTTGGTAGGATAATAGTCCAGCTTTTCTTTGCTTTAGATCTTCTTCATCATGCTCACTTCCTAATTTGCAACAGTCTTCTTTCATTCTTTCCTTTCCTACAACATTTCTCAGCATTTCCTTTCATAGATCATAGTTTAGTTCATTTTTATGCAAAACTCTGTTTTTCCTAAATGCATTCATTTCACTTGTTGCTTGATTTCCTTGGTTGACCATCAGTTTCTATGCAGAAAATCTCCTCCAGTAGTAGGCTAGCTTATCAGCAATTACACCCTTCATCTGATCCATGCCCTATAGGTCTCCGAAATCTCACCTCAATTCTGCCCTAGTTTCCTGCATTTTTCCATAGAACTTCTTCCTCTCTCTTTGAGAAAATCCAATCATGTCTCTCTCCTAATGATTCATGGTAGACCTTAGGCACCCCAACACCTCTTTCCAACCTTCATCCACCTTTTTCACCCAGTCTCACACCCTCAAAACAATGAAAATTGCTCTCAATAGTTCTCTATTTTCCTCTTGTAGATTTCTAGTGTCCTCCTGTAGATTTTCCTGTAGGCTTTCTTTTGAAGTTTGTGTGTGGGAAAAGCCTCCAGAAGGCCACCTGAGACCTCCTAGGACCCATCCACACCATCCTACATCCTCTCAAGTACCAAAACACCATTCAACGCCACCTATTCGCTGCCACACCCACACACAATAAATTACATGCATGTCAAATTCACATAAAAATATACAAAAATTTAAAAATATGTTTTTTTCTTATTTACTTCCCGGAATAGCATATTTAGATGTTGTTTACTTCCTTGAGTAGGTAATGGCATTCCTTTCATGGTTTTCATAGTGCTTTCTACAAAAGTAGAATTAGTTGGTTAGTTACGGTTTCCTAGGTTTTCTTTACATTTTAGTCTTTCTCCTTTCTGCCATTAGAATAACATCCATAGAGTAATCTTTCTTTCCTTTCAACACATATAATAGCTTCTTTTGGAATCCATAGAAGTTGGCTTGAGCTCCTAGTGATCTTGCGTTGGTCGACCAAGTGACAACCTGCAGTGAGAACTAGTACTTGTGCATACAACACCGATGCTTCCAAGTTTGTTACGAACTACTGGGTTGATAAGAGTAAAGTAGGTAGCCCAGGAGTTGCAACATTATTGCTACAATACTGGTGCTCACCAACATGCCTAAGACCTTAATTCTCAAAATACTAAGTGTTTTTTGCTTGGCAGCCATTTGTAATTTATAGGCATTTTCGAATTCAAATTCAACTGTCCCCCCCATAACTCATTGATAAATGCGGGATTAGCGGTTGATTTCCACAGATCTTGTCCTTAACTGGCACCCCCCTCCCTGCGGTTGTTTTCTGACTATCATGTCATGAATAATGACCATAATGGTCACTTTCCGGCTGCCCTGCGTGGTCCCTCCTTAGATAGCGCAGCTCCTTGCGCGTCTTTGTTGATACTATGACATTCCTTCATTCTGCGCAATTCCCCAATCACACAACTCCTTAACCTGGGAAGTGTAGTTTATAGTCCTACACCTCCTTTCAGCTACCTAGAGCACTAAGACTTTGCTTCCATCATGTAGTCATCTAGCTGGATTGTCGGTGTATGGATTCAATCAGATGCCATTCACCCAACCTGGGAATGGTTCTCCATTCAATTTGACTAGCTTCATTGCTCCACCATCGGTAACCTCCTTGATGACATAGGGCCCCAAACAATGCATCCTAACTTTCCCTGGAAATTTATCAAACTTGCTGTCATATAACAAAACTAGATCATTTACCTTGAAGGTGCACAGTTTGATGTGCCGATCGTGCCAAGCCTTTTTGCACTCCATTTAAACCTGTTGAAGCAGGCTATAAATCAATCTTATTCAAGCTCTATTAGTTGTGCGAGCCTCTCCTCCAGGGCTTTGCAATCTACCATTCCTGTGAATGCCACTATGCGAATACTAGGTATAATGTACTCCATCAGCATCACAGCTTCCATGCCATAAACCAGTATGAAAAATGTTTGTCCAGTCAACTTCTTGTAAGTCATTCTATAAGCCCATAGCACCGTAGGTACACGAACATCCCAATCATTTCTTTGAGCATTACAAACCTTTGTGAATGCACTCTCCAATATTTTATTAAATGCTTCCACCCTCCCATTAGTTGGCGGATGATAGGGCGTGCTCTTCTGATGGTACACCTGAAACTCCTTTGTAATCGTGCTGATTGTCTCATTTAGAAAGTGTGTACTACGATCACTCATTAGAATTTTTGGAAAACCAAACCTTGTCAGTATATACTCAAAGAAAAATTTTGCATGGTCACACTCGTATAGTCTTTCACAGGTGGTGCCTCTGCCCATCTGGTTAAATATTCAGTCACATTGATGATGTACTATGCACCCGTCTTCTTTCATGGCAGCTGAATTGGTCCTACAAAGTCAATCACCCACTTCTCAAAGGGCTGTAGTGATAGCTGTGGATTCAGTAGCAGCTCATCCCTGCACGAGGGCCTACTCGTCCTTTGGCAAGTGTCACATGCCCTACAATATGATTTTGAATCCTTATGCAACGTTTGCCACCATAGCGTAACACATAGGATCTTCTGCGTTGTTTCTTTTCTTGCATAATGACCTCTTGCGACTCCATCATGAGCCTCAGTGAGGATGTTGTTTCATTCGAACTCTGGCACATAATATAGCAATATTTCGTCTGACCCCATTTTGTACAAGTGCCTTGCAATGACAAAAAAGTCTGTCGTACGCACCACTAGTTCCTTCTTATGTTGCCTTGTATATTCTTCCAGAGTTGTACTTGTCGTTAGGAAGTGTATGATATCTTCAAAGTGATTGTCCACGATGCACATTGTAAAGAGCTACACGTCAAGTAGCCCTTCGTCCAAATTAATAGGTTCCTCTCCCGTTTTGATGCACGACATATGATCCAATCCAACATTGAAACATCCCGGTTTCACAATAACTTCAAAATCATACTCTTGGAAAAACAACAAGCACCTACAGATATTTCCCCCCAACATAGGCTTGTTTACCATGTATTTCAAAGTAGAATGGTATGTATACATCTTAAAGTGTCCACCAAACAAATAGTGCTTGAACTTCTAGAGCGTGTACACCATAGCTAAACCTTCCCTCTCTGTTGTGGAATATTTTTTCTTTGCTTTGGACACCTTCCTACTTCAAATTCTATAGGATGATCCAATTCCCCTTCACTAGCCTACGTGAGTACTACTCCCAGTGCAATACATGACGCATCCACATGTACATGAAATTCATTCTTCCAATTTGGGAAGAATAGGATCAACGTGGTGACCATTTTCTCCTTCAGTACATCCAAGCTCTTTTGGAATTCTTCATTCCAACAGAATGTAGCAACCTTTTCTAACAATTTCTCCATCGGCGTGGTGATCTGGGCATAGCTCTTGATGAATTTTTTATAGTATCCTGTATGTCCCAGTGTTGCACGCAACTATTTCACACTCCTTGGCCTGTCCAAGTTGATTATGACTACGATGTTAGCTGGGTCTACCATCAAGCCTTGTCTACATACAACATGGCCCAGGAAGATCCCGAAAGGGATGCAAACAAACATTTCTTTAGGTTGAGCATGATTTCGTATCTTCAACATGTATCTAGTATCAAGCGTAGACTTGCCACATGGTGCTTCACCAGTCCGAACATTGTCCAATCATTAAAGTATACCTCTAGAAATTTATGAATAAAATCCTTGAACACCATGATGACTACGCATGAAAAGATCGTCGGCGTGTTCTTCAACCCAAAAGGCATCACTGTATATTGGAAGCATCCCCATTTAGTTGTGAAGGTTTACTTACTTCTATCCTCTGGCACAATCTTGATCTGATGGTACCCAGAGAATCCATCAATGAATGAATAGGCTTCTTGGCTGCCAACATTATCCAAGGCCTGATCAGTGAATGGGGTTGAGAGGGGATCATGCATGCAGGCATCATTCAACTTCCTAAGGTTTATGCATATCCCTAATTCTTCTCTCTACTTCTTTTCCTCCTCTAATGGGCTTACGCAATCAGATTCTTCCATTGGTTCAATAATACCCATCGCAAGCATCTTATCTAACTCAACGTGTACGCTTTCCTTATACTTGAGGTTGAGGCGGTACTTTCTTTGTTTCACAGGTTTCGCGTCTAGATTTAAGGTAATCTTTATGACACCCATGTCTCCTATTATCCCTTTCAGATTGGAAAACTTTGTGGGAAATAAATCTCGATATTCATGGAGTAGTTCGACGACCTTATCTACTGTCGCATTGTCCCAATAGTCCTGAATCTTTGCGAACTTCGATTTTGCCTTTATGCCAATGTTCAGCTACTTGGTCTTCAGCATCTCACTTATGTTTGAATTTTCTAGTTGTGGTCCTTCAACTTTGTGGTGACCTTCAATCTCTAAGATATTAATCTTTCTCAGGTCTTTGTCTTCTTCTTCCACTATTACATTGTAACACTCCAATGCGTGGCTCCACTAGGTAGTCCAATCAGGTTGAATCAAGTCTAGAGGATCTTGCAGTATCTTAAAGATGGTTGTCTTAACCTCCTACAATGCTTCATTGATGGATTCAAATTCATCCTCAAAATTGAACGTCATCAGAAATCCTTGGCATTAAACATCCCATTCTTCAGTGCCATGACGAAGTTCTATCTCCAAGTACCAATTCATTGGTATAAACTCCAAGGTATGACAAAACATATGCATCCACTTCGGCTGAGGCTTTGCTCCATATGCTTCAGTCCATTTGGCCAAGTGATTTCACGGATCATACCTCCTGTCATACTTTTCTGTTAGTCGTACCTTCGAGTGGCCAAAGTGTATCCTCATCATCCTTTTATATCTTGGAAATCCTTCAAATTGTCCTTGTGTGTACCCCTCCATCTTGCAGGTGTAGCGTGAAACACCCAATCTAATGCCTAGAAACAATGATTCTCAGGAGCTTCCCTTTCGAATGAATCCAAAAAGTGATCAATGTCATTTAGCCCATCATAGTGAGGTAGATTTATTACCTTTGATGATACATAGCCCAACAACTTGGTCATCATATTACAGCACAACATAGATACTTCATGTAGCCAGTTCTACAAGTCTTGTAGTTCTTCATCCGAATATGATGTGCAAGAGCTCTCACGGTCCCATGCAATACGTTAGTCTACTATTGGATTCACCCAATCCTAGTCTCACATCGTTATCTTATAAATCTAGTCCAAATCATCATCGCTTTCATAGTCACGGACTGGTTCTATATAGCGTGGTCCTTCTGCATGATTTAGTGGCACCACTATGTGGAGCGATTTATTTTCAAATATCATTTGTCACTTCTTCAGGTTGATTACCCCATTCATGTCATTGTCCCAACCAATCCTAAGGAGTGCAAGGTAGGGATTGCTATCATCCACAATCTCTATTACTTCAACATCCGCTACTGTGCTCGCGCATTTGATGTCAACTATTACCCCCAACATCCTCCCCATTCGGATTATTTTTTGTTGATTCACCATCCTTAACTATATTAGAGACCACTGGAGCATAGGTCTCCTCATCCTTTCCCATGTTTATTTTGGCAAAAAATTCGCGTCGGACACCAAATCCAAGATAACTTGCTCCATTTCATATTCCGCTATCTACATGATGAGTCTTATCTCACACCAAGTCCTCGCCTTATGCTTACCAAGATTTTTGACCACGCGTGGTTCACCAGTAGCTCTGTCCTTGCCACCACATTGATTGAATAGTTCTTGCAGTCCCTTCATAGCCTTACTATTGCAGAGTAGTTTCATGCAGGTCTCCAAGAACATAGTAATCATGGATGGGTCCATTTATTCAACCAGTTTCTTCTAACTTCTGGGGGTAGAGGCCTCATCGAAACTTTTCTTTATTCCATAAATTTTTATTTTGCATGTTCTAGATCAAACTCGGTCTCCTTTTCTGGTGCTTTACGGACCTGTTCACCTTCTGTAGGATGCTTCCCCTTATCCTCACCAGTTTTCGTTCCACTTCATAGCATAATGTTTACATTAGGGGCTTCCTCGCTAGGCTCAACCCTCATCATTTGTAGGTTATGAGTCAACTACAGAGGTTGCACCCCCATCTCATGAATCTTAGCCAATAATATAGGTCAATCCGTAGTCACATGGTCAAACTGAGTATAATAGCGGCATACCAATTGCATCAGATTTGGGCAGTCTCTCACGTTGTGTCTTGGTCCTCCACAATTGTAACAAATAAGCTTCCCTTGGCCTCTACCAAGCCCCCCTCCACCTTGACCTCAGTTGCAACCCTGATACTCAGCTTGCGCTCCCCCAAGGCCTTGGTTCAAAGGTTGTGTTTCTTGCTACACCCTGTATGTAGGTTCCTTATCCATCATTAATTCGTAACTACAAATATTTCACTTATCATGAACTACTCATTGATAGAAATTGTAGAAGCGTTGTTATGGTGTCTATATGAATTTTTGGAATAAATGGCAATTGTGGGTCACATGTTTCCCAACTACCTGGCATATAGCACACCATATCACGAGCCCTATACATGGCCCTACTGCAGCCTCTGGCCCTAGAGAAATTGGTCCCCCTACTACAACATATTTCGCAAAGATTAGACAATGATCCTTGTCATGCCCCTGGCCTTTGCATTTCAGGCACCAGATTTCTTTGCGCGCCTCTGGCCAAGCTGTTTTGTCTTTATCTAGACTTTGCATTTCGAGGCAAAGGTTTTACAACTACGAATGAAACTTTTGGACCCCCAAATTAGCATCCTACATTGGTGTCCCAAGTGGTCTAATTGTGATTTCCAGAGCTTCTGCCTAGGTCCCAATTTTCTGTTATGATAGCGCAATCCTTAGGTGGGGCAAGAGTGAGGCCACAAACCATTCACAGTGATGCCCATCAATTAGGTTCATTCTGGCTTCATGGATCATACACTTCAATCTTTGATCCAAATCCTAGGGCATCTCCCCATGTTTCATCATTATCTCCTTGAATCCCACAATGGATTTCGCTTGAGAATTAGGTCTACTAAATTACCTATTCAACTAAGTTTGGATATCTTCTAATGCAGATCTCAGGTTATCATTACTGTACTTAACGTACCACGTTAGTTTAAGGTCCTACAAAGCACTAACCAATGTGGCTTTCTTCATTTTACCATTTGTGATACCCTGACCTTCCCATACAGACTTCACAACGAACTAAAACTAGTCCGGATATTCATTTCCTACACCCTTGAATATAGGTATCTTTACAGAGCTTGCCATATTGAATAGTGGTGAAGGTGGTGATGTTGTGGGTGATGGGGTAATTGGTGGAGGTGAGGATGGAGGTGGTGTGAATGGATGGGATGAGGATGGAGGCAGTGTAGGTATTTGTGGGAACTGTTTTCTTATCAACTGAGTAGCGCTTAGTGGAGAAGCATGTGTTTCTCCCTCGTTGTCACTCAAAGGAGGCTCAATCAATAGGCTATACTCAAGACATTTTCTTCCTCCATCCCTGAAATACCTTCCACTTCGTGTAGCTCCAAACATCAAAGTAACTCCATGACCCACTTTTCACACAAGAGCATCTTAATCCAAGTATTTAGTGATTTGAAATACTCACCTTGCGGCCCCTCGAAGAAGCAGCGCTCTGTTTCACTATAGCTGACCAAAATATCAACCACAAACTCTGTCACAAACCCTCCTATGAAATGGTCGAGCCAATTATTGACAGTGTGCACAATCTTATCTTCAAAGGCTTCCAATTTCCTTACTAACTTTAGGGTCTAGACAATTGGACTATTAAGGCTCCACCTTCCCTAGTCGTCTGCCAACTTCACGATCCACTCATATAATTCAACTAGGAAAGAACAAAAGAAGATTTCATGAATTTATATGTACATATATTAGTCCAACCACTATTACTTTGTCAATCATGGATTCCTATTCTCTTGCACTGTGAATTCGTGGATCTTTCTATCGAATCAGTCTTCAATATCCTTCTTACTTGGATTCCAGTGATGTCACATCACACATCTCGTTATGTAGATATTTGTCCTGACAAAGGAACCATTTGTTGGCTTGATGGGTCCTCACCCAGGTTTAGTGTTTAGTCAGCCAAGACAATCCCTACACTATTTTCCCTTTCGGCATAAATCCACAGAGTGTGGGCTGAAGTCTCACCTGAAGCAGTATGGGGAGATGCAGGAACCACGATTTTGCACCCTAAGATGGTTTTGATGTCAGTTTTATACCTTAACTCTACCTTCATGGAGATCGATAAGCCTTAGAGCTTATTAATACACGTCTCTATTAGCTTTCATAACCTCTATCAAGGTATGCAATTTCCCTTCGCCTAACTCTAACAAGTGATCTCAGCACTTACATGCCTCTGTAATTACTTTGTTGTATAGTTCTCCAAATTATCACAGGTGTTCACCAATTATATCATGCAATTTAGATCATCTTTGTGTAAACATATATCTCTACTTGCTTTCATATAAAAAAGGAAAACATATAGATTCACGCATCAATTTAGAAATAAAACATAAACCCAATGCTTAACATAACATAATCGCAGGCAATTGATAGGAGTAAAATACACAAAAATTCCAAAATACTCTTCTTTATTGATGATCCAGATGTTCAATATAGACTTTGACTACCCTGCGCACATAACTACAAAGGTCCATGCACTTGGCTGTGGACTTCTACCCTAGGCCTCTACGGACCCAGTTGCAGATCCTTCTTCCTATGCTAGACTCTTGCTCTTAGCCCCTTTATAGACTCATTAATGACTCAACTTAACTTAACCAAACTGACTAAAAACTCCTCTAAGACATCCTTTTTATACAATCCTATGGCCCATGGACTAAGGGCAGATCTCATCAAGCCAACAAAACCTATCTAAATTAAGGGCGGAAACCCTTTTTGACTCTTGATACCTTTGCACTCCACAACCACATAATGCAGAGACTTTACATTTATTTATACAAAATTTGGGCCTTCTCCCCCAAAACTTGGGTTTTTACCCCCAAAATTGACCCCAGGGTATCCGTTCCCAGCAAGGGGTCAAGGCCCAAGTAATAATGACATGCTTAAAGCATAAGCTTGGAGGGGCCAAGGCCATAAAGGGATTAACAGGCCAAATAACCAATATTAACATTTATTGAAAACTAAGTCACACATCAGATGCACATAACGAGAAGGTTGTGAAGGTCCAATGACATCAACAAAAGCATCATTTATCGGACCATTGAACCATGGAAGCAAATATTAAGAGGGATTTCGTAGTAAGTTGAAATTACCCAAAAATTTGAGTGTCGAGGAGCTAAAGCTTTCGATCATGATCCTCAGTCATTATGAGCCAACTAATGATCACTTGAGAGCTAAGCACCTATCGGACATCAGATCATCGGGCTCATGCCAAGGAAATTACAAATTTTGAAAATCTGATATTCCAAAATATTGAGATGGCATGGAGATTTGATATCTTGGAAAATTTGGACACCACATGGTAGGACAATTGATGTGACAGCTTGGGGAGATGACACGTGGAACCCATTTTAGGAATTTTGGGGTAGCTAAATTCGACAAGTGGCAGTTGACATGTGGCAAGCCCTAGGACACATGGCATTCCCAAGACACGTGGTATGTTATATTTGGTCGATGTAGGTGACATCGAAGGCTACATGGAAGTAGAGGTGGAAGGCAACATGAGAAGGTGGGTCCCCAATCAGGTCATGGGTCATTAGTATCGATACCCTTATCTTCAGATTACAAGTGAGGTGGATTATGGCTTGTTAATCCTCTAATATATGACAATTATTTAGTCACAACCATAGGTCATGGAGGGCCAACAAAATAAACACTCATGGGATAAGAGCCCATCGAGTATCAAACCATCAAGCCCCAAGCTAGTTCTATAGTATTAAACCAAACCAACAATATGAGATCTCTACACACATGGTAGGATAGCTTACACATCCATGTGGATTACATAGTGGAGTATACATGGAAAAAGGATGGTGTTGTGGCAAGTGGGGTGACACATGGTAGGTGAATTCTAAACTTTTACTAGGCCATATGAATTGTCAGCGAGTGACACGTAGAAATAAAGCGTAACCATGTAGACATGTGTTAAGTTATTATTAGCAATAGTAGATTATTTGTTAGACATGTGGAAATGGATCCTACCTGGGAGCATCTGACCATTGAAACTTTGGAATGCAATTATTATTGGAAGGTGTTCCAAATCCCTGAGATCGAAGAAGCTTCATACCATGATCATAGCTCCTAGTTGCGAAGGGCTTGGAAGCAAGTGCCCAAGGCTTCCTCAGTCTCTAAATTTAGGGTTTAAAAATGATGAAAGGATCCCTGATGCCCAAGATCTGATAGTGTTTTTTTTAGCCTAAGATATCAACCTCATGTCTAGCAGAGAAACATTATAAGCACTTAGAACCAAAGAAGAAGTATAGATGATGTTCAAAAATTCAAGATTAGATCATGTTCGAGGTGTTTTCCTTATCAAAATGAATGGATAGTGGATTTTTTATTACAAGAGCTTAAATCCGATAATTCCATCTCTTGATCGCATGAGATAAATGGATATAGAAATTGAAGTGTTAAGATGGAATTTGGGTGACTTCGGGCACCAAATTCATTAAAGGAATAAAAGGAGTCCAAATGAGATATGTTGAGTTCTACAATCTATAAATAGAAAGAGAATGATGTTAGAAGTGTTCCTCATGAAAATATATGTGTCTAACTTAGGTGAATGTATATAATATCCAAGTAAGGAACAAAGAGAAAAATTCACACTACTACAGAGCATATGGATCTTAATGCCAAAAAAATAGGGGTGTCATGTGCATAGGGTGTAATCATAGTTTAGTTCATATATGAAGTTGTTGCATGAAATAAGAAGTGTATATATATGAATATATAATGAGACAAGTGTCATATATCTTAGATAAATCTTGGTAAAAGTGTTCAGAATAGAGGCATAATGTAACAACAGGAGAGATTTGGAACTATTGTGTGAGATAAAGGACCAAATCTGAAAAGTTAAAAATTATATATGTAGAGTTAGAATATAAGAGTTGGTGAGTTAACAAGAAGAATCATGAGGGAGTTGTTTTGATGTGGTGTAAATTTGATTAAATTAGAAGAATCAGAAAATTTGAAGTTATTACTGGTCAATGATATGAAAAAGAAGAAAATATGAGAATAAAAAGTAGTTGTAAGAATGAAATTTTAATTAAATGATGTCATAGATCTTAGTCTTAAAATGTATGAAAGAGGGATTTGAGTGGATGAAGCAAGTTTTTGCTAGAAAATATTGGGATTAGATTCACATTTAGGTTGGTTCATGTAAAGATTAGGGGGTTGGCGCCTAGATCAGTTTGTTTCCTACAAACAAGTGGGAGTTGGTGCTTCCAACAAGTGGATCCTTGCAAAGAAAAAGGGGTTGGTGCCTCCTGTAGGTTGGTTTCTACAAATTCTAATGTAAAATGAATTATTTTCTTTCATTTACATTAAAAATAAAAGAATATTTGTCATTTTCCCTCATATTGGTTTCCACGTAAACATATTATGTTCAAGATTTATTTGATTGGTGCACTGAAGTATTGTTGAATGTGTTTAAATGGATAAATACTTGTTAAAAATTATAAAATAATGATTCACCTCCCCTCCCCTCTCAATATTTTACTAGTTTCTAACAATTCATATCAGAGCAAGTTCCTTCAACATTAGTCTTACAACTGAAAGGTAGATCCAATCTAAAACATGGCTAGTTGGGATGGGAGACTAATAAAGCTCATTTATTTAGTGAAACAAATTGTACCTTTTTGAAGGTCAAGATGAGTACTTATCTAAAGTCCCTTGGTGCATATGTCTCACATGTAGTTTTGTATGGCTATGAAGATCAAACTATTTTGATCGGTAGAGATGTCAAGCTTGATTTCTCCCGTAATGTTAAAGGAATGAATGAAATCCTCAGTGGTTTTTATGAATCTAAATTCGTTAAAGTAATGCACTGCATGATAACTAAAGAAATATGGGTAAGTGAAAGAATTTTTTTTAAGGCAATAGTAAGGTAAAGAAATCCAAAATCCAAGTCTAAAAATGCATTTTGAATAATTAAATATGAATGAGGATGAAGATATAACCAAATTTCTCCTTCGTGTGTATGAAATATTATGCACCATAAGGGGTCTTGAACAAATTGTGAATGATTCCGGAGTAGTTCAAAAAGTGTTAAGATATCTTCCTACCAAATGGTTGATGGTGTTGGAATTCTGTCAACCAAGGGGATCTCCCCGTGTTTAAATGGGATCCCTTGGGTCAGTTTTGGGGTTAAAATAACCCAATTTTTGGTACATTTTTATAACTAATGTAAAGTCTTTGTGATTTGTGGATGTAGAGCGCATAGATGAGTAGGAATCAAAATGGTTCTGCCCCTTATTTTATGTAAATTTTGAGTCAGGTTTGAGATCAACCCATGGTTTGCGAACCATGGCATTGTATGAAAAAGGCTATAAATAGTTGTGTCTTAGAGAGTCTAAGGCATAATGAAGAAGAAATGGGTAGATAGAAAATAAGTGATAGTGAAGAGAAGTGGACCAGATAGGAGATAAAAGGCTTTGCAGCTGAGTGCGCAAAGACCTTCATAGAGTCCAAAGCTATGTGCCCAGGGTAGTTTTTATTTTGTAAACTTGCATTAAAGATGAATAAAGACAATTCATGAAGAATTATTGCATATTCTTGTGTATCTCTGTTAATATTATATGATGTTAATGAATAAGGTTTCTTTATGAAATATTGATCAACTGTTGTGTGATTGCCTTGAATAAGCTTTAATAAATGTATGTAGCACATGTTATGTAATTTCACAGAGACTCTAATGCATTCTCTGATGTTTACTAATAACTTAAGTAGATATGCATGAACACTAAGTTAAGTTTGTTCTCTGATGTGTGTAAGTGGATAAACTCACTGTTAAAGTTCCGCAAAGACTGATCATCGACCTTCACAAGGGTTTGAAGGTTGTTTTAACAAAGTTACAATAGAGTGCCCAAGGAGTCTATCGATCCACGTGAAGGTAGATCTGAAGAGATAAAAGACATCACACTAGTCTATGGATGCAGAAACATGTTTCTTGCATCCCCCCATACTACTTCAGGTGAGACTTCAGCCTGCGCTACATGAGTTGTTGCCAAAAGGGCCAATAGTGTAAGGTTTTGTTGGTTGGTGCAAGTAACTCTGAACTTGGGTCAGGATCCCCATAAGCCAACAAATGGTTACATTGCTGGGAGCGGGATCTAATTGAAAGAGATGTGTGGTGTCACATCATTGTAATCTGACCAAGAAATAAATTGAAAAGTTGTTGGATCAGAATATTCACAAGCTTGCGGCGCAAGAAAAAAGGAATTCGCATATGTCAAAGGAATAGTGGTTGAATAGGTATTTGTGCACAAAGATACATGAGATATTCTTCTACACTTTCACCATTAAACTGTATGAGTAATTGGCTAAATTGATAGATAGCCAAGGAAGGTGGAAGCTCAATAATCTGATAGTGTGGACCCCGAAATTAGTGCAACGATTAGAAGACTCTGGAAATAAGATCGGGTAAACTGTTGATCACTGCCTCGATTTAATTATAGGCGGATTTGTGACAAAATTTTTAGTTGATACCTAAGTTAGATACAATGAATCAAAATGAAGGTTTCTCAAAGGACCATGAGGTAAGTACTTAAGATCATTGAATACTTGGATTAAAATGTTGTTGTGTGAAAAATGGGTGGTGCCATTACCTTGATGTTTGGATCTACACGAAAGTACATAACATGCATTACTTACATTTATTAAAGGTTATTCAATGAAATTGTGTAACAGTTGATCAATATTCCATAAAGACACCTTACTCATTAACACCATATAATATTAACAGAGATAAATAGGAATACACAATAATTCTTCAGAAACTATCTTTATTGATCTTCAATGTAAGTTTATAGACTCAAAACTACCCTGCACACACAGTTGTAGGGGCCTGCACACTCAACAACAGACTCTATCTAGGCCTCTGCGCACTTAACTGAAGAGCCTTTCTTCTCCTATCTGACCCACTTCTCTTCTCTATCACTTATTTTTTAACTACCCATTTCTTCTTCATTATGCATTAAACTCTCTAGGACACACCTATTTATAGCCTTTTTCATACAATGCCATGGTCCGTGAACCATGGGTGGATCTCAAAACTGACTCAAACTTTACATAAAACAAGGGGAAAAACCCCTTCTGACTCCTACTCATCTACATGCTCTACATCCACAAATCATGGATACTTTACATTAGTTACAAAAATGTATCAAAAATTGGGTTATCTTAACCCCTAAACTGACCCAGGGAACCCCATCCCAACACCCCGATATGAAGTCCCAATTATACCTCACACCATTTTGTGTAGTCGTCCCATCCAATATAAAGGCAGTGTGGCCAAATCCTCAAAGATCTACCTTGGATCTAGCTGTCAACACAGGAGAGTGATGCAATGGTGTCTTCAAACAACAAGGTGAGTGTGCCTAGTGAGTATGTAGCACAACCGTGTCTAGGTTCGCTTACTGCAAAAGGGGGCCGAGAAAAGTGAGCCTCTAAGTGAGAGGTAATAGTACCAACCAGGAAGAGACATGCATGAAATAGAAAGGCATGTCCAACATCTAAAGGAATAGTCCACAATAGATGTGATAGTCATTACAACCAATTAAAAAGGGAAGATCTGTCTAACATCTAGCAGAATAGTCCACAGCAAATGTGACAATCAGTATAACCGATAAGCAAGGAACAATTTGCCTAGTATCCCGTAGAATATTCCACAAGGATTAGACAATAGTGACAACCATTACAACATATTCCCAACAAGATAAGAACTAAAATAATCAAAATAGTTCAACTATCTTAGTACATGTGAAAGAAAACATGAAATACAAATGTTCACATAATAGTCTTACAAACATTCATAATTCATGCATGAAAAGGTGCAGGCCTAAAAAGGATTCTGTAATTAAGAAGACTTCGAAGACACATATTTACATTGTACATCACTAGCCCTAGTAGTGGGACATTGGAGCCACTTCTTTCTCCTTACAGAACTAATTAATATCTCTAATGCTTTGTGGGAGGAGCCAAGGTGAAAATTCCTTTGCTCATACAATGAGGGGGTATATATAACCAAGGGTGATGCTTTCCCTTGTGACTCATTGACTACCCTCATGACTTTTCAACTTACATGACTCTTAATATTCGTGTGTGTCCATTGGACTTTCACTTTACAATACACTTGATTCACAATATACATGTCTCATGATAGTGATGTGGCATATGAAAAATTGTGACATGATTTGACATGACGTTGTTGAAATGGACTGACTTGATGGTGTGGCAAGGTCAAGTCAATATTTCTAATGAGTGATATATGTGTTCTCGGGTATGCCTTCTCTTCTCCTCCGCAAAGCTTGATGATGTAGGGCCTTCAATGATTTTTGGTCTTGGGAGGTATTTAAAAGCTTGTGCCCCTTTGCTTTCACTTGATAGGTTCACTTGTCCATTTAGCCACAAGTGAGTCTTAGGCATGATTTCCTTCTTCTTCTCCTTCCTCATCATCTTGTCATGACTATATAGTGTACTTGTTCTTGTAATTCACTCATGATAGGATGACATCAATCTAAAAACTCCCTAGTCTATGATGATGCATTATTATCCATGAACTAAGCCTGGGATAGGTGACAATGATCTATATTTAAACAAGAATGCAATAAATTATAGATATAACCATAAATACATAGATGCAATAGAAATGACACTTCATTTCATTAATATCAAATACTTAAGTATGTTTACAAACAAAATGGAAATAAGACTAGCTCAGGTGATGGTAGCTTATCTATGAGAAGAGATGTGGCAGCTACATGCCTATGAATTATGCTACAATGAGATTGGAAGGCCTATTTATTATTGAGAAACAATGGAAAACCATAAACATCAAAAAACCCAACCCAAGGAGATGAAGCTCCAAACTATGGGCCCCATTTGGGTAGATTCGTAAATCAAATTCCCGGGGTCGTAACTTTGGCATAGGATCCTTGTTTGACACGCACAATACCTTGTTAGAAATATCTATCCGAGGAATAAAAATTTCGAGTGGACAAAATAGGTTTATGTTCCTTTTTTTCCCTCGTTTTCCCAAAAAACATCATTTAAGGCCTCAAAACGGCTCCAGAAGTTCAAGACCTGAAAAACTGCCAAAAATAATAAATTGTGCTACAATTAAGGAAACTAAAAAATTAAAAGAGACAGTGGTCGGCATCTAAGTGGGATAGGTGGGTGGCCACCAACATCCACCTAGATCATTCCTTCCCCCTTAGGAAGCAATGGTCCCCATTGCATTGAGTTCCCCCATGATATGGGGAAGCTTTTGCTGAACTTCGTCCATGGTGAGATGTTCTGCAATCTATGATGTGTCCAGTAATGGCAGGAAGTATGGTCAAAGGCAGTTCACATTGAACACTAAGTGCAATCCAAGAAATGGGGGAATGTTGCACTCCAAATAATTGTCTCCCATAGCCTTGGTAATGGTGTAAGGGCCATATTAGAGTGGTTTGAGCTTTTGATGGGCTCTAGTAAGGCAATTTTTCTACAAATACAACCAAAATTTGTCACCCACCTAAAACCTATGTGGAACCTGATGTCGATCATGTCACTGCTTGTACTTTCCATTTTCCATCATGGAACAATGATATATCAGCCTATTGGGTAGAGGTGCTCCGGGAGCCAGATCAAACAAATTCTTGACCTAATAGTGAAATGGTACCCATGTGGGTGAGGAGAATATGTAAATGTATTCTTTCACGGCAATATCCAACTACTTCTGCCACATGGAGGAACCCTTCTCAAGGGGCCATGGATATGGCAACGATCTTCCCCTTACTTTAAGACTATTGGGAACGGGTCCCCTGGGGTCAATTTTGGGGTTAAAAGCCCAAGTTTTGGGGCAAAAAGCTAAATTTTGTGGTCGTGGAGCATGAACATATCAAGAGTCAAAAATGGTTTCCACCCTTAGTTTAGATAGGTTGTGCCGGCTTGATGAGATCCACTCTTGGTCTACAGACCATGGGATTATATAAAAAGAATTGTTAGAACAACCCTTAGGAGAGAAGTAATAAGGCAAGGGATAGTTGGAGTCATTAATGAGTCTATGAAGGGATAAGAGTGAGAGTCTTAGCGTAGGAAAGAGGCTCTGTAGTTGAGTGTGCAAAGGCCTAGGGTAGAAGTCTACAATTGAGTGTGCGGAGCCCTGCAACTGTGTGCATAGGGCATGTTTGGTCAATTCAATGTCCTTGAATTGGCAATCATAAATTGTCAACCAGGGTGCATAGACTGATGAAGTACGGGTGAAAAATATGTTTTTATAAGGCATTCATTAGGTCGTTATGTATTTTTTAAGATCTAAACTCAAGATGGGGCAGTGGTTGTCAATTGTATTAGTGTTGTAATTCTTAGGGATAATGATTAAATTTCCTAGGTATAATGATTAAATTTCCTAGGAATTAATCTCTATCTAATTAGTTTGTAGATGATGTGAGAGTGATTTTACTTATGTTAGGTTGTTGGGAATTTTTATCTTAAATCTCTATGCTGTAGCTCCTAATTCTCTAAGCGCAGAAAATAAACCTATTCTATCAGCTATGAATGAATACTGTTGAACTCAATTGTTTTAGGGGAGGTCTTCTCGCTTTTTCAATTTATGCTCAAACAAATTTATCCAAGCAACATCTATATTGTGAATTAAACACACTTCAATTATTATGGATAATAAGCAAAGGAAAGAACTGTTCAGTACTAGGTATAAAGAAAATTAGATAACAATATAAGCTAGGTATGAAGAAAATTAAAGTTCTTATGTAGATAACAATTCGTTAGCGAGATCATTATGCAGCATTGTCCCACAAAACAAAAAAAATTGAAGAATTAAAGGAAATCAGATTGTATTTGATTAAAACATGCCACTTTTTGTAGGGGCCCTCCACAGAATAGTTCAGAACAATCAACACAACACTTGCACACAAAAAAACTAATTCCATTCACACGAAATTCTCAAATTGTTCATAAACATATCATTATACGTGCACCCAAAGAACAGTGCGACCATTAGCTTTATAGTAGGTCTCTTGGCATAACTGTATGAATAATTTAAGCCTAATATATCTTAACCTATCTAAACTTATATCGTTAAACCATCATTTTGTTATTCCGAAAGAAAAATGATAAGGTTTCAACTGATCTCGGGTTCTGTTCTGCATTAATCAGCAGTTGACTTGGAGTTTGACCATGCTTTCCTATGTTTCTTTTAGCAAACAATTTTGAGTGGATAGGAATGTATCCATGAGGGAATCATCCTCTATCTATCCACACCTTTTGTTGCTGATCTGGAACTCTAGAACCTCGCGAACAATGAAGACAGCTACTGAATCCTGGACTAGCTGCAAAAACATACTAATTTGGTAGCCAATTGCAACTTTAGTTAAAACAATAGGGTATACAATTCAATATGAACAAGAAAACATACTAAGGCATACCTTCATCAAAGCCTGGTAAATATGGATTTATTTAAGTGGTAAATATATATGAAAAAGAGAGGATATTTAGGCAAAAAGGATGGCATGGCAGGATAATATTCAGACTCTACATTCCCTTGAACTGGAGGTGTCATATGTCGTCATACACTTCTTCCTTGTCTTTTGCTTATTCCTCTTGTTTATCATCTCCCTGTTTCATTGTTTTCTTCTTTTTTGGTAGAGATTGGAATTCTACGCTTCCTCATTAGAATTTTGTACTTTAAATTGATTATCTCTCTTTGCATAACTATGTTCTCTTTCTTCAGCCTCTTCTTTTTCTTATACCACAAGCTTAGATGTAGGATTAGATTGTCACTCTTCACATTCTGTATCTCACTCTGTGTCTTCAGGGCTTGATTTTCATTTTTAAGATACTGATTATGTGTTTCTAATTCAAATATTTCCTGCTTCACGATGTTTGAGGCAGATTATTCATTCACCTAGTTTCTTCCTTCTCCAGGACGCTGCATTTTTTCCTTTATTGTTTTCGCCTTCCGTTCTAGTGACTCTATGTAGTCATATATTTCCTGTTGTGCGGGGTCAATACCCAGACTATGTATCGAGCTTCCTAGAGGTGAGCTGTTGGAGAATTCCCGGGGCTTCAATTGACTCATCCTCTATTGGCTCAATTTCTGTTGGAGTGTTCTTTGTTGGCTCTTCTTCAATTGGCTCCTTTTCATTTGGTAAGGTTAATGTATTCTATAGTCTTTGAGGTTGTTTTTGGAATCGTTCTCAACCTCATGCTCCTTCTCAACCCTGGGGTTTGTGTTTTCTACACTTTCCTCCTCTTATTCTCTAATTTTTGTTTTAGAGGAGAGGTTTTAGTTTGTGAGAATTCTTCTTTACCTAGGCTAACTTTCCTTCTTCTAAGATTTACCCTATTCATTCTCTACAAAAATTTTACTATAGATAGCTCTTCTTCTGTTACCTTTGTCTGAGTTTGAGGTGCCTATTCTTTTATCATTTCTATAGTTCTCTTTCTCCCTTTGCAAGCCCTACTGCTACTTGGTTTTCCTGGGGATTTTCCCTCAAAATGGTTCCTTATTAGGAAACTCTCCCAGTCATCCCCTATACTTTTGAGATGAAATTCAACCAACATTGTTACCAGACCATGATGATACATGGCATTTTCTATGCATTGAATTTTCTTCTGAAAATTTGTAGCCATTTTCCTGAGGCTATTCAAGAGGAGATAGGGGAGGTTCATCTGATGATCCTCAAGGAAGTGCATCATCATTCTAACATGCTAAAAATACATTTGCTCGAACCTACCCTCACAAGTGATAAACTTATGAAGCACAAGTAATAGTTTTCTCCATTTTTTTTGAAGAGAAGAGCTTAGAATACCTTTTTTGTAGATTGTTGTGTCCATGTTTGAATTATTGAGGAAATCTTTCCAGTCCTCACTGTCAATCCCTCTATTTTTAAACCATTTTTCTCCATTTATTAGAAATTTTGCGGCCTTAACAAACATAGAATCCATTACTGTGAGCTTTATGTCCCCAATTTTTTCCTCCATCCCATCGAATGAGGGCACAAATTTCTTGGTTACCTCCTTGTGGAAGTCGTTAAATTTCTCAATGAATTGCAACCATTGTCTTCTTTGCATCAACACCCTTATTCGTGGGTACCCCTATGGGAATTTCTTCCCTGTTGGGTCAGTTTAAACAATTAACCCCATGCCAAAGGATGCTTTGCCTCGAAGATTGTTTACTTTGATAGGAAAATGGGACTGGTAGGTTTTGCTAGCTGGCGGAAAAATGGAGTTACTGTGAAAGAACAGAGGCGTGTAGGAATAGGGAAGAATGGATGGGTTGTCAAGAGAATTATGGGAATGAATTTAACCATTAGGTGCTTTCAAACTTATTATTTGGTAATTAATTTGGCACAAGGTCGTGACATGACTTTTAGAGTGGTGGCATATGATATTTCATTAGGTAGCCATTACCTTTAGGTTATAATGATTGCACTTTAGTACTATATCGTCTTACTCATACATGCTATATATCCTTCCCTATTGTTAATTAAAGAAGCACGTACCTTTAATTTTCTTGTTGATAACCTCATTTGTTGTCCTTTAATCTCCTACGTGTGCCTTGTTTTCAAATTTCCTTTAATTCAGATCACTAAGCATTCTTGTAGACTTCAAAATTTTTAGGTTGTAGAAACTTGTTTAGCTGTAGAAACTTGTCCAAGTCGTGGAAAGTTGCTATTTCTACAGATTAAGAGAAAGAAAGCTTTAGTAGATGAACTTTATTGTTTTTTCTTTTGAAAAGAAAATTTTAAGTGCCAATAAGTTGGCTTTCACTTTCTGTATAAACATGCCAACAACATGTTGGTTTTCATGTTTATACAATTTTTTTTCATATTATTATTATATTATATATATATATATATATAATATAATATATATATATATATATATATATATATAATATTATTTTATATATAATATATTATTTATATTTTTTTTTCTTTTTTTTTTTTTTGATTTGAAGAACAAACTGAATGAAAAATTCTAAGGTGGAAAAGAAGAAGAATTCTTCTTGACCATTTTCAGTTCTGAATTATCCTGAAATATTTTAACAAATCCCTCTCTTGTTAGTGGTTTCTGGTAAATCTTGAGTCAATGTCCATTTACTAATAGAGGAGTTCTTTCTTCGTCAATAGTCCTGATTCTAACTACACCATTGTCAAAGACAAGCTCAACCTCATAAGGTCCAAGAGAATGGGTTTGGAATTTCACTTGAAAATTTTTGAATTTTGAATCAAAGAGAAATGCCCAATATCCCAAGTGAAACTTCCTTTCTTTAATGTACTTATCATGCCATCTTGACCTTTGTTGTTGCACTAAGCTGGTCCTCTGGAAGGCCTCTTGTCTAATTTGATCAAGTTCATTTAATTGTGTCATCCTTTGCTTTTGGGCTTCTGGCAAGTTAAGGTCTAACTAAACTACTATATTATAGGTCTGGATCTAGAACTCTATTGGAAGTAAGACTTGCTTCCCATAAACAAGTTCATAGCGAGTATGCCCTGTAGTATTCCTCCATGTAGTCCTATAGGCCCATAAGGCTTCTAGAAGATTTTCCACCCAGTCCTTCCTATGTAGATGTATAGTCTTTGTAAGGATAGCCTAGATCACCTTATTCATGGACTCAACTTGTCCATTGGCTTGTGGATGGTATGGAGTTGACTTCCGATGTTTTATCTTATATTGGTCCACAATCGTCTGCACTAGTATGGATGTGAACTATATCCCTTGATCTGTTACAATTTATCTTGGAGCACCAAAAAAAGTAAAAATATCCTCGAAAAGAAATGAAACTACAATATTTGTAGTAGAAAAATGAAGTGCTTTAGCTTCTACCCATTCATTGACATAATAAGTGCATACCAAAATATACTTCTTTTGTTTCAAAGGTGGGATGATTGGTCCAACAAAATCTAGTGCCCATTTTTCAAATGGTTCGATAAGTACCTATGGTTGTAGTGGCATCTCATTTGAAAGAGTAGGTTTTCCTATTCTCTGACAACTGTCACATCTCTTAACATATTCCTTGGTGTCCCTAAAAATGGGAGGCCAATAATTTCCTAAAAGGAGGATTTTGTAAGTAGTTCTCTTGTCAGAAAAATGTCCTCCACATGGCTTATCGTGACAAGCTTTTAGTATCTCTGGTATTTCGTTCTCCAAAACACATCTTCTGATGATGAAGTATGGTCATGTCTTATATAATTCCTCATTTATCCATGAGTAGGATGTGCTATTGTGAACTATTCTTCTTTTTTCTCTAGGAGATAAATGACATGGAATTTTTCCCGTGGCCAAATAGTTAGCAATATATGCATACCAAGGTGATTTAGTAGATACTACAAAAATATATTCATGAGGAAATTTATCTTCTACAGGTTGATCATTGTTTTCATTTTGTATTCTAGATAGAAAATCAGCAATTGTGTTTTGTTTTCATGGCCTATCTAGAATGGTTACATTGAATTCTTGTAAAAGTAGGATCCATATAGATATTCTTCCATTAGTGACTGGTTTATTCATTAGGTATCTAATAGAAGAATGGTATGTCTGGACAAAATTTTCATAGCTAGTTATCTAATGTCTAAATTTATTAATGGCATGAATTACAGCTAAGAACTCCTTCTTGGTTACATTGTAATTTAACTATGCAGGGGTTAAATTTTTACTAGTATAATAAATGGCATAAGGAGTGAGATCCTTTTGTCCTAAAACAACTCCTAAGGCTAAATCTGAAGCATCTGTTGAGATATGGAAATTCAATTTCCAGTTAGGTCCTTTTAAGATGGGTGTTTCAGAAATTTTCTTTTTTAATTTTTCAAAGGAAACTTGACATTCAGAATTCCAACTGAATTCACAATATTTTTGTGAGTAATTTAAAGAGTGGGGATGTAATTTTTGTGAATTTTTTTATAAATATTCTATAGTATGTGGTAAAACTGAGAAAACTTATAACATCTATTTGACAAGTTGGCACTGATAACTTAGAAATGACTTCCACCTTAGATGAGTCCACCTTAATTCGATCTCCGGAAATATGGTGACCTAAAACAATTCACTCGTTAAACATCGTGAAACATTTGTCATGGCTTAATGAGAGGTTTGTTTCTTGACATCTTATTAATACTTTCTCCAAGTTTTCTAGTGCTTCATTGAAATAATCCCCATAGACTATGAAATCATCCATGTACACTCCCACACAATCATGGATAAGGTCAGAGAAAATGTCAAGGAATGCCCTTTGGAATGTTGTCGGAACATTATATAACCCAAAGGAAGTACCCGATAAGCATAAGTTCCCCATGGGCAAGTGAATGTGGTATTATCCTGATCTTCAAGGGCCACTTGAATCTGGTTGTATCCATTGAACCCATCCAAGAAGGAAAAATATTTTTTTCCTGCTAAGGTATCTAAGGCCTGGTCTATGAAAGGTAACAAAAAGTGGTATTTTAATGTTTCTTTATTCAACTCCCTATAATCAATGTGTACTCTCCATTTTCAATTCTCTTTAGGGACGATTACTAGGGGTGAAACCCATGGACTATCAGATATTGGATAGATGAAGTTTACATTTAATAATTTCTACAATTCTTCTTTAACAATTTCTTTTAGATTTGGGTTCATTCTTTGCTGAGGTTGTCTAACTCGTCTTACATTTTGCTCAATGTATATATGATGTATGCAAGTTTTAGGATAAATTCCTCTCATGTCATTGTATTCCCATGCAAAAGCAAAAGAATGTTTCTGTAAAATTCCTATCAATTGTTTTTCTTACATGTCTTCCAAGTTTTCATTGACATTTAAGGTTTTTCCTGGAAATATTTCTATCGAGGAATTCCCAAATTTTTCCATGGACAACAATGATACTTGTTTAGAGGCGAGATATTCATTTCTACTATGCTGATAATGTGAGGAAGTTTCATTATTTTCTGGTAAATTTAAAAAAAAATCTTCCTCTTTTACTTGTTCAGTGACAAAAATAGGTTTTATATCTTCTCCATCTTCTATCCATTCTTTAGTTTTTGTATCTATTTTTCTCTTACAGGGGGGTATAATGTAAATTTCTTTGTGAATTTCCATTTGAGACAAACATATCACCTTACCTACAACTGATAAAAGCATCTGTTGTAGCCAACCAAGGCCTTCCTAGAATTAATGGATGTCCTCCTAGATTGTTCTTATGTGTTAAGACCATGAAATCAACAAGATATTCCCAGGAATCTAAAGATGCACAAACATCTTCTAACACACCATCTATTTTAATAATAGCTCTATATGCTAATTGCAATAAGTTTGGTGTGTATTGAAGGTTAGGAAGCCTAAGTGTGTCCATAACTTGTTTTCCCATTATGTTTATGGTTTCTCCTAGGTCAAAATCAATGTGTTTGGTATTTCAGTTCCATTGATGTGAATTTTTACAATGGGGCTTCCTGGGTCTAAATATTTTTGAATTTTCATCCTCCCCATCATAATATCTGCAATTTTTCCGACAAACTAACTTTTTTTTATATTTTTTCCTTTTTTCCTGATCGTTGTGTACTTAATTCCTTAATCATTTTTGCAAAAATTGGTATTTCCTTTATGGTGTGTAATAAAGGAATCTTAATGCAAACATTTCTCAATTCATCCATCATATTGTAATCAGGTAAGATAATTTGTTTCTCTACTCCTTCATCGATTTTCAACTTTTCTAGGAAAGGTGGTTTAAATTTTATTGAAGGTTGTTCTATGATAGGAGAATCTATTAGAATGTCTTCCATTTGTTTAGTTTCTTTTTGAGGGAGAGAAGTCTCCCCTTCTACTGATTGATTCCTACATTTTTGAAGATCAGATTTTGTTTTTAGAATGACAACAGGAGGTCTTTTGGTAATACTCTTCTAGAATTTAACTAGACATTGTTTACGTCTAGTGGGGTTATCACATAAGTTTGAGGATTCTGACCCTCCATGTTGTATACTAGTTGTTGTGGTATCTTATTATTAGGATTTGGAAGTGGTTGAGTAGGTAGTTTATTTCATTTTTGTGGAAATGTTAGGGAAATTTTCTGGTTTTGATTCTATACTAGAACTTGTGGAAATTGATTAGCTTAAGGAATTTGATTGGACAGGGTTTAGAATTGCGATGGAAGGTAGGATGGCAAGTATTGTTGATACTGAGCATAGAATCCATAAGTACTTTTCCATACATGATTCCAAGGTTGTGAATGTGGTAGAGCCCATTGCCAAGCTGAATTCCAATTGCTTTGTGAAGACTGGGCAAATTGTTGTGGTCTAAATCCTTGTGATTGATGTTGTTGGGGGGGTTTTCCATGGTATTTTGGCTATAAAGTAGAGAGGGAAAACTAGATCTCATATTCCTTCCTCATTGAATATATCCTTAAGACCTGGTAAGGATGGGAATTCCTTTGTATCATGATTACTTGCATATACGGCACAGGTTTCTATGGCTTTTGAGTCTAAGGGACACTCTCCCAATGCATGTTTCTTTCGACATTTGGGATAGAAGATAGATAATGAAACATTTTTGGAATTTTTCTGGTTTTGTATTTTAAGGGTGTCGATTTGTTCACTTAGGCTCCTTAAAGTATCTATTTTAAACATATCAAGTAGATTTCCTATTTCTACCCTACTAACTGTCCCAGCTGCAGACTTGTTTATTCTTGATAAGATAGGGTCTCTAGGACTCTTTCCAAATATTGCTTTGACCCTTGAGATATGTACACATAAATCACAAATATCTACAAACAGTAGTTGGGAAATATCTCCTTTTCCCGTTAGGTTAAGGAGATCAATCCATTCATCTTTAACAGCTCTGAGTAAAAGAGATTTTAAGATTTCTTCATCCGAATTATCCATTTTTTCTCTTTTAACATTATAAACAACCCTTTCTACCAAGTCTTCAAGATTCTCATCTTCCTTTTGTGTCATTTTGAAGACTTCATCTTTAAGGTTACTCGGCATACAATAATCTCTATACCTACCTAAGAAAACCTCTTTCATTTGTGCCCATGTTGTTATAGAATGCACTCCTAGACTTATGAACCATTTTAATGTTGAGTCTTTTAATGTGGCAAGGAACAATTTCAACTTTTGAGAATCATGCAGATAGTCATATGATTTGTGTAATACTTCAAATTTGAATAGAAATGTCTCCGATCTTCATTTATTTTCCCATGGAAATTAGGAAGAACCAAGGGTGATATACTTTTCATTGTGAGGGTTGTATCTTCATCAAGAATAGCGAATCCTGAAGGATATTGATTTCCTCTGCCTCTACCCCCTCCTCTACCTCTACCTTTTCCTCTTCCTCTACATCCAATCCTATCTTCTTCACCATGGACATTGTGTACCTCTCCTTCCCCTTCTTCAGCCATGATAGATTCTTCAAAGCTAAGGTAGTTTTCTTCTAATCTTTTTGGATCCTTTATCAATGGTTACTCAAAATAAGTTTCCAATTCCTCTTCTTCACTAGGAATTTCTAATTCTTCTTCAACAATTTGTTCACCAGTGGGGGATAGAAAGCTTACTCCTGTCGTTGGGTATGTAGGATTTTCTTCAATTACAGCTTCATTATAAGAAGTAGGTGAAGTTTTGGATTGAATTTTTGATCTGAAGACTTCATGAAGTCTTTGTCAAACTCTAAATGGAATTCAAGTTTGAGTAGGTGGTGTGGAATCTCGAAATCGTGGTGGAGTGAATGGATTTGTGGGAATTAAACTTCTTCCTCATCCTACAAATGTACCCCTAGAGTCTCTATCCCTACGCATGTCATGTTTTAAGTTAATGATGGTTTTTCCTTTTTTACTTCTAATTGTACTTCCCCGGCAACGATGCCAAAATGTTTGGTCAATTCAATGTCCTTGAATTGGCAACCATAAATTTTCAACCAGGATGCGTGGACTGATGAATTTTGGGTGCAAAATATGTTCTTAGAAGTTATTCATTAGGTCATTATGTATTTTTTAAGATCTAAACTCAATATGGGGCGGTGGTTGTGAATTGTATTAATGTTGTAATTCTTAGGGATGTTGATTAAGTTTCCTAGGAATTAATCTCTATCCAATTAGTTTGTAGATGATGTGAGAGTGATTTTACTTATGTTAGGTTGTTTGGATTTTTGGTCTTCAATCTCTATGCTGCAACTCCTAATTCTCTAAGTGCAAAAAATGAACCTATTCTATCAGCTATGAAGCAATAGTGTTGAACTCAATTGTTTTAGGAGAGGTCTTCTTGCTTGTTCAATTTCTGCTCAAACAAAGTAATCCAAGCAACATATATATATTGTGAATTGAACAAACTTCAATTATGTTGGATAATAAGCAAAAGAAAGAATTGTGTAGTACCAGGTATAAAGAAAATTAGGTAATAGTCCAAGCTAGGTATAAATCAAACTGAAGTTATTATGCAGATAACAATTCGCTGGCGAGATCATTATGCAACATTGTCACACAAAACATAGCAATTGAAGAATTAATGGAAATCAGATTGTATTTGATTAAAACCTGCCACTATTTGTAGGGGCCCTCCACATAGCAGTTCAGAGCTTCAAATAAACACAATGCTTGCACACAAAAAAACTAATTCCATTCACATAAAATTCTCAAATTGTTCATAGAGATATCATTCGGTGCACACTGAAATAACAGTGCGGTCCTTAGCTTTATAGAACGTCTCTTGGCATAAATGTATGAATATTTTAAGCCTAATATCTCTTAACCTATCTAGACTTATATCACTAAACCATCATTTTTCTATTCCGAAATCGAAACGATAAGGTTTCAACTGATCTCAAGTTCTGTTCTGCGTTAATCCGGCAGTTGACTTGGAGTTTGGCCACGATCTCCTGTGCTTCTTTTAGAAAATAGTTTCGAGTGGATAGGAAGGTATCAATGAGGGAGACATCCTCTATCCATATGCACCTTTCTATGTTGATCTGGAACTCTGGAACCTCATGAAAAATGAAGACAACTACAAAATCCTAGACTAGCTATGGAAACAGGCTGATTCGGGAGCCAATTGTAACTTTAATTAAAACAATAGGGTATACAGTTGAATATGAAAAAGAAAACATACTAATGAATACTTTCATCAAGACTTGGTAGATATGACTTTATTTAAGTGGTAAATATATATGAAAAAGAGAGGATCTTTTGGTAAAAAGGATGTCATGGTAGGACAATCTTCAGACTCTACAGGGCAATTAGAGTCTGTACTAGAAATTTGAATCATCAATAAAGAGAAGTATTCTGAAATTACTTTGTATTTTAATTCTGCCAATTGCATATGATTATGTTATGTTAAGCACTGGGTTTATGTTTTATTTCTAATATGATACGTGAATATATATGTTTTCCTCTGTTATATGAATGCAAGTAGAGATATATATTTACACAAAAACAATCTTAATTGCATGGTAGATTTGGAAAACACTTAAGATAATTTAGGAAAATATATAGTAAAGTAGTTACAGAGGCATGTAGGTGCCTAAATTGCTTGTTAAGATCATGCGAAGGATGATCGCCAACCTTCGTGAAGGTTCTGAAACACTAATAATGAAGTACATCGATAAGTCCTAAGGGCTTATTGATTTGTGCAAAGGCAGAGTCAAAGTGTAAAACTGACATCACAACCATCTCAGGGCACAAAAACTTGGTTCCTGCATCTCCCCATACTGCTTTGGGTGAGACTTTAGTCTGTGCTCTATGGGCTGATGCTGGAAGGACCAATAGTGTAGGGATTTTCTTGGCTGACTAACAATGAACCTGGGTCAAGGCCCATCAAGCCAACAAATGGTTTCAATTGCACTAGTGGAAGAATATGATTGGGTAAGCCCAATAGTGGTTCAGGAAAAGAAGTAGAAGGAAGAAATAAGGATATACATGATCTTAAGAAGTTGAATGATGCCTGTGTGCATGATCCCCTCCCAACCTTGTTCACTGATGAGGTACTAGATAATGTAGGTGGCGAGGAAGTGTATTCGTTCATTTATGGGTTCTCTAGGTACCACCAGATCAAGATCGCATCGGAGGATAGAAGTAAGATGATGTTCACGACTTAATGGGGATGCTTCTAGTATACAGTGATGCCTTTTGGGCTGGAGAACGTGTCAATGATCTTTTCGCACGTAGTCATTGCGATGTTAAGGGATTTCATTCATAAATTTTTGGAACTATACTTCGACGATTGGATAGTGTTTGGATTGGTGAAGTGCCATGTGGAATGTCTGCACTTGATGCTAGATACATGCTAGAGGTACCAGATCATGCTCAATTTGAAGAAATTCTTGTTTTGTGTCCCTCTTGGGATCTTGCTGGGCCATGTGGTATGTAAACAAGGCTTGATGGTAGACCCTGCAAAGATCGCGGTCACAATCAATTTGGAGGCGCGAAGGAGTGTGAAAAAATTCCGTGCAACACTGGGGCATATAGGATACTATAGGAAATTCATCAAGAGCTATGCCTAGATTATCATGCTAATGGAAAAATTGTTAAAAAATGATGTTACGTTCTATTGGAATGAAGAATGCCAGAAGAGCTTAGATTTAATAAAGGAGAAGATGGTCATTGCGCTGATCCTAGTCTTCCTAGATCGGAAGAAGGAATTTCATGTACATGTGGACGCATCATGTATTGCACTGGGACTAGTACTGACACATGCCAGTGAAGGGGACTTGGATCATCCTATAGCATTCACAAGTAGGAAGTTGTCTGAAGCAGAGAAAAATTATTCCACAATAGAGTGTGAAGGATTAGATATGGTGTATGCACTCCAGTAGTTCAGGCACTATTTGTTGGGTGGACACTTTAAGATGTATATGGACCATTCCACGTTGAAATATCTAGTCAACAAGCCTGTGTTGGTGGGAAAGATATGCAAGTGGCTGTTGTTGTTCCAGGAATGATTTTAAGGTCATTGTGAAACCAAGACACTTGAATGTTGGACCAGATCATCTGTTGTGCACTAAAACTGGAGAGGAACCTATGAATTTGGAGGAAGGACTATCCAACATGTAGCTCTTTGCAGTACACATCACGGACAACCACTTTGAAGATATTATACAGTTCTTAACATTAGGTACGGCTTCAGAAGGATATACAAGCCAACAGAAGAAGGAACTGGTGGTATGTGTGGCAAACTCTTCTGTCATTCCAAGGCACTTGTACAAAATGGGATCAGATGAAATATTGCGATGTTATGTGCCAAATTTTTAATGAAACAACATCCTCACTGAGGCTCATGATGGAGCTGCAGGAGGTCATTATGTAAGAAAAGTAACAGTGTAGAAGATTCTATACGTTGGGTTGTGGTGGCTGACCACGCATAAGGATTCAAAAGCATATTGTAGGGAATGTGATGCATGCCAAGGGATGGGAAAACCCTCACACTGGGATAGGTTGTTTTTGAATCCATAGATATTGTTACAACCCTTCGAGAAGTGGGTGATTGACTTTGTAGGACCAATTCAGTCTCCAAGTAAAAAGAGGGGTGTGTGGCACATCATCACTGTGACTGAGCACGACCTGTGAAGTGTACAAGCATGAAAACAAACAAATTCATCTTGGAGTACCTACTAACAGGGTTTGGTTGTCCAAAAATCCTAATGAGTGATCACGATGTGTCTTAATGAGATGATCAGCGCGATGAAGGAGGAATTTCATGTTTACCATCAGAAGAGCATGTCATATCACCCACATGCTAATGGAACAGTAGAAGCATTTAATAAAATATTAAACGAGCTAACAAAGGTTTGCAATGCTCAAAGGAATGACTGTGGGTGCTCATACACGTGGTGCTATGGGGTTACAAGACGATTTGCAAGAAGCTAACTGGACAAACATCGTTCATATTGGTTTATAATGTAGAAGTTGTGACGCCGATGGAGTACATTGTACCTAGTCTGCACATAGTGGAATTCAGAGGAATGGTGCATTGTAGAGCCCTGGAAGATAGGCTCACGCAGCTAATAGAACTTGAGGAGGATATATTTATAGTTGGATTTCATCAACAGGTTCAAAATGAGTGCAAAAAGGCATGACACAATCAACACATAAAACAACACACCTTCATGGTAAATGATCTGGTTTTGTTATGTGACAACAAGTTTGATAAATTTCCAGGGAAATTTAGAATCCATTGTCTGGGGCCCTATGTAATCAAGGAGAAACCGATGGTGGAGCAGTTCAGTTGGTCAATTTGAACAGAGAACCATTCCCAAGGCCAGTGAATGCCATTCGATTGAAGCCATCCACCAACGATCTGGCTAGATGACTACATTTTGGAAGCACAGTCTTAGTGCTATAGGCAACTGGAAGGAGGCGTGGGAATATAAACTACACTGCTTGGGTTGGGAAGCTGCGTAGAATAAAGGAATGTCACAATGTCAATAGAAACGCATAGGGACCTACGCTATCCAAGAATGGATTGTGCAGGACAGCTGGAAAGAGATCATTATCGTCAGTGTTCATGACTTGACAGTGGGAAAACGACCAAATGGAGTGGAGGTGCGGCATTTAAGTTGGAATTTAAGGTCAAGATCTATGAAAATCTACCACCAATCCAGCATTTATGAATGCATTTTTTGGGGAACGATCGGATTTTAATTTGAAAATTCCTATAAATTACAAGTGGCTTCCCAACGAAAAACACTTGGCATTTTGAGAATTGAGGTATTAATCTCTTAGGCACATATGAACTCTGAAATCTTTGAAGCTCTAACAGCGAGTACAGTGTTTGAGAAATTGCCAATGGAGACACAAGAGTTGTTGTCTAGCATTATGTCAGTGCCCGCACAAACTGTGAGTTTAGGAGAATCAATGGAAGCTGAAGGAACTACCCCGAAAGTAGTAATGGTAGCTAACAGAGCTTCCGCAGAGGTTGAAAGTGTCGAAGTGCTGGCAAAAGTGCGTAAATCATGAAGGACACCCAGGGTGAGGCCTACACTAACCAAGGAGGGTCCAAAATCAAAGAAAGATAAGCAGAAAGTGCAACAACCGATACGCACATCACCCAAAAAACACCCATAGATGGTAAAGTCCACCGCGCAAGAGAAGGGAAAGGTGATTGACCTAGAGCCTAAAGCCGATGCTGAAGAACTCCATGTGGGTGCGGATGACATTGATATGGAGGGGGAAGAGGACATTGATGTGGAGGGTTCTGACCCCATTTCTAAAATGCCTGAGTACATTCCTCCACACAGAGGCAAGACAAAGGTTCCAAAGGATATTGATGAAAGTAAGGTCACACTACACACACCCTTACTACCTAACCAAATCGTCTTTGAAGGACAGCGCCTGTGGCACATCCCCCTTCTAAAATTGGAGCACTAGGATTTCACTGATATGGAATGCTTTCCCTATTTAACTATGGACCAACTCATGCACCGTGCCTTCTATAGATACTTTAGTGTGACCATGCTGGAGCCAAGAAACTGGGTAAAAGGGGTGGATAAGGCGGGTCTATTAAACATGTTGTGGGTACTGCATTACAATCACACACCCATAACCATAGTAGTGATTAAGCAGCTATTGTGCTTGGTTCACGATGGGTTTCTGTGGCTAGAAGAGTTGATACCCATCACTAACATGTTGATCCATAGGATCACTCGGCTACCACATTCAGGAGAAAATTTGGCCATGGCGTTTGGCAGAAAGACAGGCAAGCAAAACCTCGCTGAAGAAATGAAGGAAAAATTAAAACTCACTAAGAATTCACATGGCTATGCCACCACCAGTATACTGACCCCTCGGTCAAGGTAGCAATGAAAATCTTGGCAAGAATGATTATGCGGAAGTGTTGTGCAAATGAAGTGCCTGCACCAGTAGTAGCCTTGGTGGCCCAGAGCGCAGAGGACATACAACTTAACTTGGTGCACTACCCCTGTAGTGTGTTGGGCATGGAATCCCCCATAGCATGTTTTGGTGCTCAAAGCCCATGTTTTGAGTATTATTGTTGTAAAGACTCCATGAATTGAGGCTGCGGAGGGAAAATTATATGTTAGAGTCATAGGGTTGTTCGCCCTAAGTTTTGAATGTAGTGTCAGCCTACCCATGGTCCACGGACCATGGGATTGTATAAATAGAGCGAGGCTCTAAGGTGTAAAGATAATTAGAGATACATGGAGAATGAATGGAGTATTTAAGATAGTGACCATAGAGTAGAGGTCTAATTGCTTTGGGTTGTAGTAGTAGGAAGAGGCTCTGCAGCTAAGTGCGCAGAGGCCTACTAGAGTCTACAGTTGAGTGTGCAGACCATGCAGCTGAGTGCGCAGGGAGAAGTCGAGTCTATAACCAATGAAGAAGAATAATAAAGAGAAGTTTGATTCTAAATCATGTGTATCTATTCTTGTGCTATTTCCTATTTAATTATATTGTTTTCTTTATCGCGCGCACTTATATGAATGCTAAACACTGTTAAATATAACTATACATATACTCATAAGCTAAGTAATCAACTAATATCAGGTTAAGAGTAAGGAATTGGGTAATAACAAGGATTGGGCCCCAAGTAAGGCTACGCGAAGACAGTATCGGAGGTTGCAAATTAGTGATAAGTGCATGTAGTGACGAGCACACAAGGTCAAACCGCGGACCACCAAAAATCATCAGACATCTCTAGGTTGCAAAAACTTGGTTCTATCACCCTCCCATACTACTTCGGGTGAGACCTCAGTCCATGCTGCACGAAATATTGTTGAAAGGGCCAGTAGTACCTGGATTTGTTTGGGTAAATCACCTATGAACTTGGGTCAGGCCCCTACAAGCCAAAAAATGGTTCTTTTGCTGGGATTGGGATCTGCATAAGGGATGTCTAATGTTGTGTCACTTGAATCCAACAAAGAAAGAAATTGAAGGGTGGTTGGACAAGAAGATTCGCGAGTTTGTGGCATACGAAAATAGGAATCCATGAGTATCTAAGGAACAGTGGTTGGAACAGTTCTTATATACGGAAATCCAAAATTTTTTCTTTTCATATTTTCCTTCTAAGTTGTATGAGTGGACCCTGAAGCTAGTAGATAGTCAGGGAAGCTGCATGCTCAATAAACCAATCATGTGGACTCTGGAATTAGTGCGCATAATAGAAGCATAAAAATATAAGATTTTGTGGGATATGGATCACTATCTTGATTGAATTAAAAGAGGATTTATCATTGAGTTCACGGTAGATATGACCGTCAGCTACAGTGAGGCAGAATAATGCTTCCTCAAAGGACCATGAGGTAAGTATATTAAATCTTTGAATACTTGGATTAAGATGCTATTGTGTGAAAATTTGGTTATGCAAATAAATTAATGTTTGGGACTACGCGAAGTGGGAAGATATACAGAAACGGAAGTAGTGAAGAGTTAGAAACTAGTCCCTTAATTTCAGCCTCACGAGAAAGTGAGAAAGAGCTCATGAAAGTTTCTCTGAGAAGTGTGGTCAGTTTGATAAGGCAACGAATTCCGCGCTTACCACCTACACCTACACTGCCACCCGTCTCGCCATCTTCACCTCCATCTCCACCCACACCACCTCCGCCACCACCAAAGTTCAGTATGGTGAGTGCGGTCAATCTACCAATATTCAGAGGAGTAGGGAATGAAGATCCAGACCAATTCTAGTTCATGGTAAGAGCAGTATGGGAAGCACAAGGTGTCTTGGATGACAATATAAGAAAGGCTACGTTGGTAAGCGCATTGCAAGATCAGACATTAACATGTTACATTAATAATTATGATGACCATCCAAACGTAGGAATCACATAAATCTAGGCTGCACTGAATAGGGAATTTAGCAGGCCAAAGTTGGAGACACAGTCAATTATCGGGTTTAAGGAGATCATGATGCTCCTGGGTGAGACCCCCTAGGATTTGGACTAGAGATTGAAGAGAATGATTCGCAAAGCCAACATGACTTTAATGGATGGACAACACCGTGCATGGTTTGTAGCATCATTAACACCACATTTAAGGATGGAGCTGTCACAACAAAAGCTTTCCAACTAGGGCGAAGCCTTGGAGATGGGAATGAGATTGCATGAGACCCCTATAAAAGATCCTGGTCTGGGAGTCCAACAAATCCATGTGCAACTACAAAATTTGTGTCTGGAAATGCAGAGTTTGAAATAGGACAAGACACCTCAGCCAGAGGTGCACGAGGAGGTATGGTGCATAAATTTCAAAGGCGAGGGGCATGACAAGGACCATTGTCTAGTATTCATGAATTACTTGGCGGGAGGAGGTCTGATGCTGTTAAGACCTGAGGCACAAGCAGGACCAAGCGCGGCGCCTACATTATGGTGCACAATTTGTCAGATAGGAGGAAAACACATATGGATAATTGTCATCTATTGCAGAAGTATACGCAGACATCCCAGCAATTTTTTTGTAATTTTTGCAAGTCGGTATGCCATGATGAGCACCTGCAGAAGCTACAAACTAATGATGGATCAAACTCCTACCTACAGTGTACAAACTAAAATGCAAGCCCTCGACCCAAATGCAGGAATGACGCACGTCGGATTTCAGCGGCGCAGACGAGTTCGAGGTGCAATGGGGCCAAGAAGGGGTCACGGACAACTAATTTGCTACAATTGCGTAGGGCCAGACACTATGCCTATGATTGTATGAATCCAAGAAGAACATCATGATTGTATTGTACTCAGTTTGATCATGAGGCAGAAGACTGCCTTACCTTGATAGCAAGTCTATGCGAAAAAGGGGTACTCCAGCCTCCCTTGATTTAGAATTTGCAAATGATGAGGTATAAGCTGTAGAGCTATAAAAAGGGTCTCTTTCACCTCTAGTTACCTCACATTAATATGTCAATCCAGGAATGTCTGGTTATTTCAAAGAGTGTCTCAGTCTGAGGCTTAGCACTTGTCAGAATAATGCTTGTAGTACAGCCGTTTAAAAGCTACAAAAGTAAATCAATGCATATCTACAACTTAACTACTTCAAAAGACTAAATCACACCAAGTGTTGCATCAACAAAAGGTTCGGTAGCAATAACCCATCCTTTTTATAACTGATGAGAACAGATCTGAGGTCTGGGAGCTATGTAGCAGATGCTAAGGCTCACTACAGCCTGGGGTTGTCCTTGATTAATATAAATGAAATGGCAAGTAAATGAAATAGCAATGAAATAGCACAACACATCAGCCAAGGGTTCAGTAGCAATAACTCATCCCTTTCATAACTGGTGGGAGCAGATCAGAGGTTTGGGAGCTAAATAGCAGATGCTGATGCTCACTACAGCCTGAGTCTGTCCTTAAGAAACAACAAATTAGCAATCTAGAAATGGAACAACAATTGCAATAGAACAACAATTAAAATGGAACAGAAAATAAATGGAACAACAATTATATGGAACAAAAATTAAATGGAACAACAACTAAATGGAACAACAATTCAGAAATGGAACAACAGTTGAAATAAGCAGTAACCAAGTTCATCAAGTTGTAATTCTATTTAATCACTCCAATCAAAACATCAATCCTTCAGTCTTCAAAGATGTCCCCACGCTATGGAACAACACTACCGATTACAACCTTGGAAATACACCGTGCTTAATCTGCCTCTGTTATTGATCTAAATAAACACATATGATTGCATCTCAAGCGGAAAACAATAAAATTCAATGATCATATGAAATCAAACCTTTCAAGATAACTGTTATAATGCTAAACACAATCGTAATGAACTTTGTAATGGAGTGACAGTATCCTGTAGAAATTAATCAATACTTAAAGGATTGGTAACATGACACAACGTCGATATAAAGATTAGATTTACAAGAACATGAAACGAATTAACCATGACAGATCATGTAATATAATGTTCTTAAAACACAGCAGATTACCAGATTACGTCTATGAACAAACCACACAGAAACCACGCGTAATGGTACAAGAGCAAGTGTTCTCTAGGGCTGGGCCCTTAGCCTCCAGGGGTACACCGCTTAAGATTTATCTAGGCTCAAAGATAAAAGAGTAAACAAGTTTGTATTAAGGCATGAAATGAAATTACAGGAACTCAAGTCTTCAACAGAACATAAAGATCATAGTTCTGATTTTCCTTAAAATAAATTACATAAAATCGTCCTCCTCCTTTCTAGCCAACAGTGTTGTCCCTTATATAAGGAAGGTGGCAGAGATATCTAGATACAAAAAATAGATAAAATAGCGATCCCTCAGGATCTAAGATCTTGAGGGATTCGCAGAATCATTAATACTGTGTCACTTCTTTCCTTTTCTACTCCATCCTGGTATCTCTGCATCCTTTCCTGGGTTGATTCGTTTTGATCTGGTTTGCTTCCGGTCTCCCGTCAAAGGGACAGCAGTTAGCTCATCCTTGTCTTTACCTTTGGAATGGCCACCTTCCGTTTTTCCTCCCTCCTGCACATAGAAATGACAATTATCAGTGTTTCCCATTAATCTCTCGTGTTTCGTTATAAATCCTCATCATTATCTAAATTTCCAATGCAAAAGGCTTTTGAGTTCTAATGAAAAGATACTAAAATAACCATCGAAACATACCTTCCTTGATACTCCACACACCCCCCAGATTACCCTTTTTCATGGCCTCATGAAAACATTGTAGTTGACATGAAAAGCAGTGAGGTAGTAGGCTAGAGATGGAATCTCATGTGTGGGCCTACACCCATGATGCGAAATTAGATGATCAAAGAAATGGCTTGTCTAGCCCTTGGGCATCTCATACAGGGCTTGGTATCCAGGTGCAGGATGCCAAATGATTGGACTCCGGAACCTATACCCTAACCATGATGGCCCTGTCCTCAAAACAAGTTCGCCATAGAGGGGAAATCAGTTAGCAGCAAGCTTAAAATTCTCATACTTAAATGGCTCTCTGAGTTGAATGTTCAGATTAGATACTCGATATCGAAATTTAGCTGCTTCAATAGCAGGGTCTTTAATAGAAGAAAAGAATTCAAGTCCCTGTCGAATGATTGCTTCATGCATGGGTCCTAATGCTTCAATCACTCTTGGAGCCCTCATGAGATGCCTATGACTTTTCCATAACTGTTATGGGTCTCTAGGCTCAGCTCTTACACATAGATCTAATCCGTTTTCTTGTCTCTGAAAAGCATTGTAGGCTTTAAGCCATTTAATTTGATTGACTGCAAATGAAATAAATGCTTGAAATCGAATATCCCCAACAAAAGGGCCAGGGTTCAGCTCGGTCTCTTGTTCTAGTACAAGGTTATGTAGGTAAAATTGACACAATAACCTTTTCACTTTTACCCTATAATGTTTACAACAATTTATAAAATCATTTATAGTGTTAATTTCTATGGGAGCACCTGCCTTAACAGCCTTTATTTTCAATTGTAAGTACCTTTCCATTAGAAATAGGGCATAGTTCTTAGCAGGGGCTCTACATGCTAGGACATCATTGTATAGAGCACACAAGGTATCCATCTGTTTAATAACTACATCTAATCTACAGGTTACCTTGGCAACTTTCTCTTGTTCCTTTCACCATCCTTCGAAAGGTTGGCTTTTGGACAGGTTGATGTTCCTTAGTTGCTTCCGTAATTCTTCATATTTTTCTCGGGGGACCGTTTGCTCCCTGAGCTTTTCTACTTCTTGCTGGGCCTGCTTCAAATGTTGGTGAAGGGTTCTTGGTTTTGGGTCCTTCTTCCATGCATCCGTGGAGGCCGGGAGCTTTACTTGAACTTTCTTATTACGCTGCTTTGAGTTCATAACTCTTATTACTCCCGAAGGTGGTGCCTCCGTCTGAACCATCTTATCATATTTTTCAATTTTAACACGAACTCCAGCCCGCTGCTTTTCCTTTTTAAATGGAACAGCAGTCTGCTCTTTTGCTTCAATTGGAACATCAGTTTGTTCTTCAGCTTCATTTGGAACAACAGTTTGGCTTCTGTCAGGGTTTCGAGCAGTGGGACGGCTTTTGGTCCTCGGCCTCCTACTCTTAATGGATCTTATTGGTGTGGTCAAACTTTTTCTTCCTGAAGTCCCTTTCACCCTTTGCCTCACTTTTAGAATCCTAATCTGCTAGCGAAGCCTGACTATTATGTTTAACAATGTCTGCTTTTCCCTTTGTAATTCCCTTATTTCCATCAATTCCTCATAAATAACAGCAGGCTGCTCGCTGTGGGTTGGACTGTGGCTAGCTTCTTGATTTTCTCCTTAAGGTGGTTGTTCCGGGGTAAGAACCTTTCTTGGCTCTGTTATTTCTTGGGTTGATTCCTCTTCTGCCCTTATTTCCTCCGGACTTTCGTCTGGTGCTTTCTGACTAGGAACGGGTTGTTCCTGCTCAACATTTTCCAATATCTTTTCATTATGAATGGAAAAATTTTCTACTTCTACTTCTTCTGTATGTAATTCCTCGAGTGCATCTTTCTCCTGGGTTTTCTCTACAACCTGGAGGTTAAATGGACTCAGGGGTTGGCCATATTTTCCCATATTGGCCAAAATGTTGGCCAATTCATCCTCCCCTAACGGGTCTTGTAATGGGCTTCCTCCCTGCTATTCCATTCCTTCCTCCTACTCAGACTGCTCAACTTCTTTCTTCTCGTCTCCTTCTTCTTCAGTCTGCTCATCCTATTCTTCTTCTCTCCCTGCAGATTGCTCTGCCTCCTCTTCTTCTTCTTCTGTTTCTACTACTGCAAACTGCTCTTCTCCTTTGACGTCTTCTTCTTTTGTTTATGTTTCTACAGACTGTTCTTCTCCCTCGATGTCTTCTTCTTCTGTCTCTATTTCTGCAGACTGCTCTGTTTCCTCGTTGTTTTCTTCCTTTGTCTCTGTCCCTGCAGTCTGCTCTGCTTCCTCGTTGCTTTCTCCCTCTGTTTTTGTTTCTGAAGACTACTCATCTTCAATTTCTATTACTTGGCTCATGCCTTCCTGGGGCTTCTCCAGCCCTCTTTGTAACCTTGCAAGCCTTGCTGACTTCCTACGTTTTTCTAGTTGTTCAGATGTACTAGCGTCATGTTTCCGCTTTTCGGGTCATTTTTCAAGTTGTTTTTCAGCTTGCACTTCTGTGCAAGCATCCTGCTTTCATTTCTCTGAATGTTGGGGTGTGCTATCAACTCATTTTTGTTTTTTCGGGCGTTCATATGTGGTCGTCCCTTTATTAATAATAGCAATTAATTCTTCCCAGCTGGTCTGCTGCCAAGTGAGACTATAATTCACTATCAAGCGAATTAATCCATGGTGGCTAACAACAGATTCTACGTGCTGTGCCTTTTTCATACTTCCTGTGACATCATGCAATAGTGAATTCAATAATGCAGGCAAATTCACAGAACATTTTTGTTTTAAGATAGCTAGGAGTTTAAGATGTCGTGGTCTTACCATGTCTTTTCTGCCCTCACAAGTGATGTAGCTCTGGATGATTTTCGCCAATTCCGCCCATGGCTCTCCTAGCATTGCTGGTAGCACCCCCTTTCCTCGGATTGTTAAATTATGGCCCTCGTCCTGAAAGATTTCCAAAATCTTCTGCAGCCTTTCCTTCTTTATTGTCCATACTGGTCCCGTGGTTGGTAGTCCTGTGACTCTTTCTATTATGTCGTCAGTGACTGCTATTCACCTTCCTCTTATTGTGGAGTATTCTTCCTGTAGGTTCTGTAAAAATTCTTTTGCTACAGTTTCATTAGACTCCTTCAGGTGGTTGAGATATGTCAACCATCCTGCTCTCTTCAGGATCCTTTGGGTTGCAGCCGAAATAGTTAATGTTTGCGGTTCTCGGTGGACTGACCTTCCTCCCATAGTTTCTCTGCAAGTTCTCAAAGGAACAGCTACTGTTTGTTGAAACACAGAGAAGCTGGTGGCGTATTCCTCGTTCAAATTCAAATGCAACGGCGTATGCAATGGAAAAAAACTTCGAACAGCAACTCATGCAGAAGAAAACAAAAATAGCAAATGATCATACCGTTGAGCCGTGCTGTGCTCGAGTACAAAATTTTCTCGAATAACGGACTGAGACGTGCTCTGGGGAACCTCCCCCCCCGCAATGTGATAGGTTGTCCCAGCCGTCAAATAAAGGAGCAGCGTCTGTTCTGATGCAAGGCCTTTATGGAACAGCTTATGAAAATATGCCATGTCCACAAAAATAGCCTATTACTAAAATCGAGGTATAAAGTTAGATCGCTTTTAATACGTAAGAGACTGTGGTAAGTTGATGGAAGTTCGGGGATAAGAAATTTGCCATAAATAGCGAGTCTCCCGCGGTCACTGTCACTAGCTCCGTAATGATTGGCGATAATAGATAGTCATGCGCTATATGGTTGGGTAATTATATAATTAATTATCACGTCATAAGAAACAAGAGGATATAATCTCCTTACCTATTGGTGTTAAAATATGACTTCAATACCATCAACAGTGCTCTGCTGTCGACAGGTGTCCATAACCTTGGCAGAGTTGTTCATTTCGCCCGTGGAACCATAGTCCTTTGCCTATGCCAGGAAGCGTTATATAATGTCAAACGGTAGGCCACTATGCTGGCTTGGTAACCAATTCGTCATAATGCCATTCACGAGGGAGGAGCGAATAGTAGGCAGGCCGGCTCGTGGTGAGACCTCCTGTTCCAAGGGTTATTTATTTTGATATACCTTTTGGACCATTTCCCAGGTGTGGTGGCCCTAGTGGGAATGCCACTTCGCTTCCATCCTGATGATCATGGTATGTCAGCTCGTAATGAGACTCCCTATCCTGCAATTTGACAATTTTTAGAAACCCTGTTTTGTTTCCTTCTTTTTTCTTGCTTTTAATAGAGAGCCTTTCCTGTTTATACACAAAGGGTGGTTCAACACTCCTTAAGAGTAGGAATGGTGGAAGAAGTCTTGATATCCCAATACGAAGGTATAGACCCTTTGATCTTATTGCCAAATGAAAATCAGAGTAGGTAAAAAGGAACTAGCATGATAAAGATAACCAATTAGAACAGAGTTAGTAGAACAATGGCAACAAAAGATGATAAATAAGCATATCTTTTCCCTGTGTCCTTTCGCCAATTTAGGGTAGTTTCTTATAAAGATAGCGATTTATGATTTATTGATTTCTGTATGCTGTGCTTTTGTTTCCATCACATAAGTGGATAGCTGTATTCCAAAAGACTCGAAAGAACATTAGCAATAAACATCCTTAAGAAGGAACAAGCTGTTTTAAATCATATGAGTAGTGCTTTTTTTTTTTCAAGGAAGGGCACAACAACAGTTGTTCGTTTGGAGAAAGGAACAGTGGACATCGACGGTGTTGTTCCTTTTTGAAAAGGAACAACAAAATCAAACAAGTGTCGTTCTTTTTTAAAAGGAGACTGGCAGAAATCAACAAATGTTGTTCCCTTTGGAAACAACAAAAACGCACAAGTGTTGTTCCTTTTGAAAAGGAATAGAAAAAATCACAAGTGCCGTTCTTTTTGAAAAAGGAACAGAAAAAATCAAAAGCGGTGTTTCTTTTGGAAAATGAACAACAAAAATCACAAGTGCTGTTCCTTTTGGAAAAGGAACAACAAAAATCAAAAGTGTTGTTCCTTTTTGGAAAAGGAACAACAAAAATCAAAAGTGTTGTTCCTTTTGAAAAAGGAAGAACAAAAATCACAAGTGTTGTTCCTTTTGGAAAAGGAACAACAAAAATCACAACTGTTGTTCCTTTTTGGAAAAGGAACAACAAAAATCAAAAGTGTTGTTCCTTTTTGGAAAAGGAACAACAAAAATCAAAAGTGTTGTTCCTTTTGAAAAACGAACAGCAAAAATCACAAGTGTTGTTCCTTTTGGAAAAGGAACAACAAAAATCACAAGTGTTGTTCCTTTTGGAAAAGGAACAAAAAAAATCACAAGTGTTGTTCCTTTTGGAAAAGGAACAACAAAAATCAAAACATGTTGCAAAAATATGTACAAGAATAATTCAAGCAGTTATATACAAATTGTAAGAAAAGTAAATTTCTTAGTGAGTTACAGGGGAAGACTTGTCTTCCTCCCCTAAGATCTCCATATCTCAATCTTGGCGTAGTTGTTGGTAGAAGGACTCCCGAGTAAGTGGTTTGCGATAAAGACAGACTTGATGGCCGTTTGCCTTAAAGGTATACCCAGAACCATCAATAGTAATCAGTGTAAGGGTGCCATTGTCATGTACTTTCTGAATTTCATATGGTCCCAGCCAACAAGTCTGGAGTTTCCCGGGGAAGTCCTGAAATATAGAGTCATATAAAAGAGCCCATTCTCCTTCATGGAAGAATCTGTTTTTAATGAGAGCATCATGCCATTTAGCTCTCTGCTGCTGAATCAGAGTAGTGTGTTCAAGTGTAGAGAGCCTAATTTCATCCAGCTCATTAATCTATTGTAGTCGATTAGTTTGTGCCTCGGTTAAGTCTAAACCAACTTCTTGTGTTGTTCATAATGTCTGGATTTCAAATTCTATAGGAAAGATAGGTTGCTTTCTAAACATTAGCTGGTAAGGTGAGTGACCAGTGGTGCTTCTCCATGTTGTTCTATAAGCCCACAATGCTTCTAGTAGTCTGGCAGCCTAATCGCATTTTTGTGATGCAACTGTTTTTGTTAGAATCATTTCTATTATCTTGTTGCTGCCTTCTACTTGCCCATTTGCTTGTGGGTGATATGGGGTGGTGATTTTATGTTGAACATGATAATTGTTGAGTGTTGCTGCTATTCTGTTCCCAGCAAATTGTGGCCCTCCATCTGTAATTATCTCTCTAGGGAGGCCATAGCGCACAAATAGATGGAGCAGGAACTGTATAACAGATTCTTCTGTAGCTCTGGGTAAGGCCTCTGCTTCAACCCACTTAGTGACGTATTCTGTTGCCACCAAAATATATGTTTTTTGGTTTGATGGTGGGTTGATTGGTCCTACGAAATCAAGAGCCCAACGCTCAAATGGTTTGATGACTAACTGTGGTTTCAAAGGCATCTCATCCGAGTGACTAGGGTGTCCCGCTCTCTGGCAACTGTCACATGCTTGGACAAATTTCTTTGCATCTTTAAAAATGCAGGCCAATAATACCCTGTCTGTAATACTTTATGTGCAGTCCTGCGATAAGTGAAATTTCCACCACATGGTTGGTCATGGCATGCTTTCAATATATCAAAACTTTCATCTTGTCGAACACATCTCCTGATTTGCATGTCTGCCCCTGTGTGAAACAAATAGCCCCCAATCCAAGAAAATTTGGTACTTCGTTGGATAATCTGTTTTCGCTCATTAGGGGTTAGATGCTTTGGTAACTTACCTACTGCTAGGTAATTGGTGACATCAGCATACCAGGGTGTTTGAACAGCAACAACAAAGAGATGCTCATTTGGAAACTGATCTTCAACTGCTGCTGCATCGACTGGTTTTGGCATTCTTGAGAGGAAATCAGCTACCAGGTTCTCTTTCCCAGGTCGATCCTTGATTGTAAGATCAAATTCCTGCAGTAAAATCAGCCATCTAGTTATTCTGCCATTTGTAATAGGCTTGTTTGCTAAGTATTTTATAGCAGAATGATCTGTGTACAAGATAACAGGATATCTAGTGATGTAATGTCTGAATTTATTGACAGCATGTATAACAACTAGAAATTCTTTTTCAGTGACAATATAATTTAATTCAGCAGGGGATAGATTTTTGCTAATGTAATAAATTGCATATGGTTTTCTATCCGTCCCTGTCCAAGGACCGCTCCAATGGCTATATCTGAGGCATCAGATGATATCTGGAATGGCAAATCCCAATTTGGTCCCCGAAGAACTGGTGCTGTAGATACGAGCTTCTTCAGACTTGAAAGCACGTTCACATTTTTCTATCCAAAGGAAGTCAATATTACCAGTTAGTGCATACAACGGTGCAACAATGCGTGAATAATGTTCTATAAATCTTCCGTAATAGCCAGAGAATCCAAGAAAGCTATGTACCTCTGTTTGAGTAGTAGGAGTAGGAATAAGCAAAAATATTTGGATTTTGGCTGGGTCTACCTGAATGCCAGCTACTGAAATATAGTGTCCTAAAATAAGTCCTTCCGTCATCATCATGTAGCATTTTTCATGGCTTAAGCAAAGCCTGGTAGCTATGCAACGTTGTAGGACTTTTTTCTAGTGTCTCCAATGCTGGATCAAACTCATCTCCGTATGGAGTAAATTCATCCATATATACTTCCAGTCCTTCATTTGTTAGATCTGCAAAAATGCTAAGGATAACCCTCTGGAATGTGGCAGGGGCATTACATAAACCAAAAGGTAAAACTCGGTAGGCGAATGTTCCCCAAGGACAAGTAAAGGTAGTTTTGTCCTGATCTTAAGGGGCAATATGTATTTGGTTATACCCACTGAAGCCGCCAAGAAAAGAAAAGAATTTCTTCCCTGCCAAAGTGTCCAATACTTGATCAATGAATGGGAGAGGAAAGTGATCTTTCTGCGTTGCCTTATTTAGCTCTCTGTAGTCCACGCAGATTCTCCACTTCCCATTCTTTTTCGGTACCACCACAAGCAGGGAGACCCATTTACTATCAAAGATAGGGTAGATGAAGTTAACATCTAAAAATTTTTGAAGCTCAGCTTTTAATACTTCTTTTAGATGAGGATTTAGCCTTCTCTGAGGCTGTCTAACAGGTCTTGCATCATTTTCTATGTAGATGTGGTGTGTAGACAATTGAGGATCGATCCCTTTCATATCAGGGTAATCCCATGCAAATGCTTCGTTATATTTTCTTAAGATATGGATGAGTTTTGTTTCTTGTTCGGGTGTAAGGTCGGCGTTAATGTTTAAGGTCTTTCCAGGTTCAATTTCCACAATTTTACTATGTGCAACTGAAGTGACAAGGATTGCGTGATCATGCGCATCTTTCAGAGGTTCCTCTTCTACTTCATTATCAAATGCTGCTTTTATTATATGACATTAGGTACGAGATGTGAGTTCAGTTTGACTAATAAAATTGTTGATGGCATCATCTTCTGTTTGGTATTTGAACTCTAGTGCTTCTTGTATAGTTAATGGAGATCTAATGTTCTCAGTAAGATATGATACATGGTGCCTATTAGTTTTAACTATTGTGATGCTTGGCTGGGCTGGGGGATATAGTACTAAATTCTTGATATCCGTCCCCTTTCTTATGATCATGTTCCCTTGCCGATAGGCGATATAGGCATCAGCGGTAGCGAGCCAAGGTCTTCCTAAGATCAATGGATGTTCATCAAGTCGGGTTTTAGGATTTATTATCAGAAAATCAGTTGGGTATTCCCAGGAGTCAACCGAGACCATGACATCATGCAGTATGCCTTCTGGCGTAACCACAGAGCGATCAGCCAATTCTAATAGAGTTGAAGTGGGTTATGCTGATGTAATACCTAGCTTTTGGCAAGTAGAAGTTGTCAATATATTGATTGCAGCTCCAAGATCAACTAAGGCATTCGTTAGGGTTTGGCCATAAATTTGAACAGTTACTATTGGGTTTCCTGGGTCCTCATACTTAATAGGTGTTTCCTTTCCTGATAATAAGTCAGATAGAGTACCGACTACTTGAACTCTTGGATTATCTATTGTATTCCTTCTTGGTCTTTTTATGCACAATTCTTTAATAGTTTTAGTGTATATCAGGATGTCTTGAATGGCCTGAAGGAATGGAATTTTTATGTACAAGTTTTGTAATTCTCCCAAAATGTCGAAATTAGGTTGCTGTATAGGTCGAGGTATGACTAAACGTTCTGGGAACGGAGGAGAGGATATAGTTTCTTGATTCTGAGTTTGTTGTCTATTTACATCCTCTTCTTGTGACAGATGTTCTCTAGGTAACTGATCTTCAATCTGAACTGTTTTATTTCCCTCTGTTTGGATAATACACCCAGATCTTAGTTGAAGATCATTGCACTCCCTCAGATCGGGTCCTTCTTCTAGTGTTTCCAAAATTTGGAGTGCTTGGACCGGTCTGTTATTTGGATTGGGATTGGGTTGGGCTGGGAGTTGGGGTCTCATATTAGATTGGGGGTTTTGTTGTAAAGCTGGCAGTGTAGGTTGAGGGAAAGGAATATTTCCTACTGGCTGTTGTGTTGGTCTCTGCCAGTTAGTCTGCCAGACTGAACCTTGTGAAGAGGGGGGAGTCCATTGCGGTGGGTATGGGTTGTTTTGCCAGTATGGTGGAGGATAAGGAGGATTCGACCAACCAGATTGGCTTGTCTGATTTAGCCACGAGTTTGCAGAAGGATACGACTGTGATGACCAGTTTGGAAATGGGGGTTGAAACTGACTTTTCCATGTATTATACTGTTGAGTATTGTACTGCGGATATTGAAAAGAAGATGATGGGTCTGAAAACATACCAGTTTGTCGCGGCTGCCACTGATGACGCTGGTTGAGTAGATATATTGTCTCTGGTTCTTCTTCTACTTCCTTATATACCGCTTTAAGTTCAGGTAATGAGGGACAACTTTCTGTAGAGTGATCCCTTGCACAGATGGCGCATGCCTGAATTGTATCTAGTGGACACTCCTTATGGCTATGCTTCCTCCTGCACCTGGGGCAGAAGATTGCCAAATTCTGTTCTGCCTCCATTTGTTTATGCTTAGCCTGCAAAACGTCCAATTGTGTAGTCAATGTTCCTAGTATATCAGTTTTAAAATTTTCAAATAAATTTCCAATTTCCACACGTGTTACTCCTTCTGATGAAATTTTGTTTTCTCCTGCAAATCTATCATGTTTTGCTGGTTTGATTCGTGTACTGCCTCTCGAACTCTTGATACATAGATCGATTATGTCAACAAAACTTTCCTGATAAATATCCCCTTTCCCCATAATGTTTAATGTTTCAATCCATTGTTCTTTCATGCCCCTTATTAATGTTGTTTTCAACACATTATCAGGCAAAGGCAATGATGCATAGGGAGATCTTTGTATATTATACTGGAAATGTTCCACATATTCTTCTAATGTTTCTTTTGGTCTAGCTATCATCTGAAATATTTCATCTTTTAGTTCTCTAGACCTGCAATAGTCTTGATATTTTTTCAGAAAAGATTCTTTCATTTGTTCCCAGTTATTTATAACTCCACCACCTAATCCCATAAACCATCTTAGAGCAGCCCTTTTCAGAGTAGAGGGGAACAATTTTAGTTTCTGGGGGTCAGTGGTGTAATCATATCCCCTGCATAGTACATCAAATTCGAATAAAAATGCATCCGGGTCCTCTGATGTAAGTCCATGAAATGTAGGGATGTGTTGAAGGGGGATTGTTTTCATAGGGGCATTTTCTATGGAATCCACTATGGGGTATTGTAATGTAGAGGTTTGGGTGTTTGGTGGATTTTGAGCCATCGGGTCAAATATATGCCAATAACCTTCCGGAATATCTAAGAGGGTATTTCTTGGTTGAGGAGGAATGTTTTTAACAGGAACAGTTTTAATAACACTTCCTCTATCTGGGATTTCTATCTGAGGGGATTGGGTGTCTTCAATAATAATCTTTACCATGCTCCCTATGTCTGGGCTATTGAATGGCTGAGTTATCCTCGGAGGAGATCTTGGCTCCCCAGTCTCCCCTGTTTCCCCTTCTCCTTCACAAAGATTAATGAAATTCCCTTCTTGTAGTCGTTTTGGAATAAAATTTTCAATTTCTTGAAAGTCCTGTTTGTCAGTTTGACTATGCACCTCAGCGAAGGCTACAGATGGTGAACCTGTGGCCTGAAGGGAACTAGTAGGATTTTTGGAAGTAAGTTTCTTGGGTCCTACTGAAGGCTACGATTTGGCTCTCTTATAGATCTCGTCTATGAATGTTGATCGACCGAGGGTCACCAACCCCTTAGCTTTTTCTGGCTTTGGCAAAGGTTTGGGATTTTTCTCCAACTTTTTCTGCTTAGTCATGCACTCAATTTAACTACTAAATCTTAAGCAGATAGCAGCAAATCTGCAAGAAAGCGGGCAAAGGATTAGGGCTTTTACATTCTCCACACATAGGTTCTTACCTTCCGTTTTCAAAACCAAATTCTTCCCTAGTAGGTTCGTACACTACCCTGAAAAAACAAATAGCTACACTCTTTCCCCGAAAATGGCGTCAAAATGTAGAGCTATAAAAAGGGTCTCTTTCACCTCTAGTTACCTCACATTAATATGTGAATCCGGGAAAGTCTGGTTATTTCAAAGAGTGTCTCAGTCTGAGGCTTAGCACTTGTCAGAGTAATGCTTGTAGTACAACTGTTTAAAAGATAAAAAAGTAAATCAATGCATATCTACAACTTAACTACTTCAAAAGACTAAATCACACCAAGCGTTGCATCAGCCAAAGGTTCGGTAGCAATAACCCATCCTTTTTATAACTGATGAGAACAGATCTGAGGTCTGGGAGCTAGGTAGCAGATGCTAAGGCTCACTACAGCTTGGGGTCGTCCTTGATGAATATATATGAAACGGCAAGTAAAGGAAATAGCAATGAAATAGAACAGCACATCAGCCAAGGGTTCAGTAGCAATAACTCATCCCTTTCATAACTGATGGGAGCAGATAAGAGGTCTGGGAGCTAAATAGCAGATGCTGATGCTCACTACAGCCTGAGTCTGTCCTTAAGAAACAAAAAATTAGCAATCTAGAAATGGAACAGCAATTGCAATAGAACAACAATTAAAATGGAACGACAAATAAATGGAACAATGAATAAATGGAACAACAATTAAATGGAACAACAACTAAATGGAACAACAATTTAGAAATGGAATAGCAATTTAGAAATGGAACAACAATTCAGAAATGGAATAGCAGCTGAAATAAGCAGTAACCAAGTTCATCATGCTGTAATTCTATTTAATCACTCCAATCAAAACATCAATCCTTCAGTCTTAAAAGATGTCGCCATGCTATGGAACAACACTACCAATTACAACCTTGGAAACACACCGTGCTTAATATGTCTCTGTTATTGATCTAAATAAACACATATGATTACATGTCAAGCTGAAAATAGTAACATTCAATGATCATATGAAATCAGACCTTTCAAGGTAATTGTTATAATGCTAAACACAATCGTAATGAACTCTGTAATGGAGTGACAGTATCCTGTAGAAATTAATCAATACTTAAAGGATTGGTAACATGACATAGCGCCAATATAAAGCTTAGGTTTACAGGAACATGAAACGAATTAACCATGACTGAGCATGTAATATAATGTTTTTAAAACACAGCAGATTACCAGATTACGTCTATGAACAAACCACACAGAAACCACGCGTAATGGTACAAGAGCAAGTGTCCTCCAGGGCCGGGCCCTTAGCCTCTAGGGGTACACCACTTAAGATTTATCCAGGCTCAAAGATAAAAGAGTAAACAAGTCTGTATTAAGGCATGAAATGAAATTACAGGAACTCAAGTCTTCAACAGAACATAAAGATCATAGTTCTGATCTTCCTTAAAAGAAATTACATAAAACTGTCCTCCTCCTTTCTAGCCAACAGTGTTGTCCCTTATATAAGGAAGATGGCGGAGATATCTAGATATAGATAAAATAGTGATCCCTCAGGATCTAAGATCCTGAGGGATTCGCATAATCGTTAATACTGCGTCACTTCTTTCCTTTTCTGCTCCGTGTTGGTTTCTCCGCGTCCTTTCCTGGGTTGATCCGTTTTGATATGGTTTGCTTCCAGTCTCCCATCAAAGGGATAGAAGTTAACACATCCTTGTCTTTACCTTTGGAATGGCCACCTTCCATTTTTCCTCCCTTCTGCACATAGAAATGACAATTATCAGTGTTTCCCATTAATCTCTCGTGTTTCATTATAAATCCTCATCATTATCTAAATTTCCAATGCAAAAGGCTTTTGAGTTCTAATGAAAAGATACTAAAATAACCATCGAAACATACCTTCCTTGATACTCCACATAAGCCATGTGAAGAAAACCTAAATCTAAACATAGTGCTCAAAAGTGGTATCACCACTAGAGATGATAAAGGTAAGCAGGTAAAAGAAAGTGCATGGGTTGACAAGGCTCCTACAAAGGAACCTAAATTTGATTTGGAGCGCGCAAAGGAGACATTCATGGAAGCTAAGAAGAGCTTCACGGAGGCCTCCACTTCAAGTAGTAAGGATCAACTAGAACCAGGGATGGTTCCTTCAATGCTCACTACCTTTCTGGAGACATGCATGAAAATGTTGCATGACAACAAGGTAGTAAAAGGACTACATGAACTTATCACTAGGTTTGCAGGGTTAGGAGAACTGTGCGTGGTCCAGAAACTTGGAAAGCATGCATTCCACATAGGAAGGGAAATGAGGTTGACTATGAAAATTGGCGAATATGAAATGGATCAGGTAATCCTGGATCTCGGATCAGACACGAATTTCTTACCGAAACAAACATGGGAACACATGGGTAGACCCACACTAGAATGGTCTCCTATTCCATTGCGAATGGTGAACCAGCAGAAGATCCTTTCCATGGGGAGATTGCAAGGGGTAACAATGGATATTGAAGGTGTGAGCGCGTTGGCGGATTTCGAAGTGATAAATATTGTCGATGACAACAATCCCTATCCTGCACTACTAGGGATAGATTGGGCCACTAATATGAATGGAGTCATAAATCTGAAGAAGTGCAAAATGATCATTGAGAAAAAGTCACTACGCATAGTATTACTACTAGATCTGGCCAAAGGAGCATGATACACTAAACCAGTGTGCGATGATGATAGTGATGATGATCTCAATTGCATTACAAGATAATCACACGAGAACAATATTGGGTGAACTTGACTGTAGATGGTAGGATTTTGTGGGAGTGCAAAAGCTCCTGCACTTCGGATTCAGACGAAGAAATAGAGTGATGGAAGAATCGACTACACGAAGTAACAATGCTTAATTGTAACATGATGATAAGATCACTATGTTGCGTAGCCATGGAGATAAGGGATCTACCTAGGTATGATGGGTTGATAGCGATAGATGACTTTCTAAACAAATTTGAGAGCGAAGTACTAGAACAACAGCGTTTTGATGCTCTGAAATGGGCACTGTGCACTGTGCCCGCAAGATGGTGGGGTACGCATCAAAGAAGTATTAAGGACTAGCACGGATGTAGAAGAATGATGTGCCTACGATTTGGGAAACCACAGTTGTGGCTAGTAGACAAGTATAACAAATGGGATGATCAACGTACACACCTTGCAAAATGGACAAAGGTATGTGGGGAAGAGCCACAGCCTGAATGGGTACATTTGTTCTATCATACCCTCGATTTCATACCCATGAATTAGTGCGTAGATTAGAAGCATTAGAAGATAAGATCGTGTGGGCTATGGATCACTTGCTCAATTGAATTATAGGAGGATTTATCACTGATTTCGTGGTAGATACGACCATCATCTACAGTGAGGCGGAACAATGCTTCCTAAAAGTACCATAAGGTAAGTATATTAAATCTTTGAATACTTGGATTAAGATGCTATTGTGTGAAAAGTGGGTTATACAAATAAATTAATGTTTGGGACTACGTGAAGTGGGAAGATCTACAGAAACGGAAGTAGTGAAGAGTTATAAACTAGTCCCTTAATTTCACCCTCACAGGAAAGCAAGGAAGAGCTCACAAAAGTTTTTTCGAGAAGCGCAGTTAGTCTGATAAGGTAACAAATTTTTCATTTACCACCAACACCCACACTGCCACCCATCTCGCCATATTCACCTTCATCTTGACCCACCCCACTTCCGCCACCACCACAGTTTAGTATGGCGAGTGCGAACAAACTACCAGTATTCAAAGGAGTAGGGAATGAAGATTCAGACCAATTGTGGTTTGTGGTAAGAGCAGTATGAGAAGCACAAGGAGTCGTGGCTGACAACATAAAAAAGGCTACATTGGTATGTGCATTGCAGGAATGCACATTAACATGGTACATTAATCAATCTAATGACCATCCAAATGTAGGAATTGCAAAAAGCTAGGCTGCGGTGAACATGGAATTTAGCAGGCCAAATTCAGAGACACAATCAATTATCGGGTTTAAGGAGATCACGATGCTCCCGGGTGAGACCCCCTGGGATTTGGACTAGAGACTAAAGAGTATGATTCACAAAGCCAACATGAATTTAACAGATGGAAAACATCATGCATGGTTTGTAGCGCCATTAACACCACATTTAAGGATGGCACTATCACAACAAAATCTTTCCACCCAGGCCGAAGCCTTAGAGATGGAAATGAGATTGCATGAGACCCCTATACAAGATCCTAGTCTGAGAGTCCGGCAAATCCATGTGAAAATACATAATTTGTGTTTGGAAATGTAAATTTTGGAACAGGATAGGACACCTCGGCTAGAGGCGCACGAGGAGGTATGGTGCATAAAACACAAAGGTTAGGGACCATTGTCCAGTATTTGTGAATTACTTGGCAGGAGGAGGGTCGATTCCATTAATACCTGAGGCACAAGAAGGACCAAGCGCGGCACCTGCATTATAGTGTGTGATTTTTTAGATAGGAGGAATACACACTACGGATAATTGTCACCTATTGCAGAAGTATACGCAGACATCCCAATAATTGTTTTGTAATTTCTGCAAGTTGGTAGGCCATGATGAACGCACTTGCAGAATCTATGAACTAGTGATGGATCAGACTCCTGCCTACAAGGTACAGACTGAAACAAAAGCCCTCGACCCAAATGCAAGAATGGTGTATGCCAGATTTCAAGGGCATAGACAAGGTCGAGGAGGAATGGGACCAGGAACAGGTCACAGACAACTAATTTGCTACAATTGTGGATTGCCCAGACATTATGCCCATGATTGTACAAATCCGAAAAGAATATCATGTTTGTATTGTACTCAATTTGATCATGAGGTAGAATACTACCTTACCTTTATTGTGAGGCTACATGAAAAAGGGGTACTCCAGCCTCCCTCAACTCAGAATTTGCAAATGATGAGGTCTAAGCCGCGTGAAGAAAACCTGAATGTAAACATAGTGCTCAGAAGTAGTATCACCACCAAAGATGATAAAGGTAAGGAGCTAGAAGAAAGTGTCTGTGTTCGCAAGGCTCCTACAAAGGAACCCAATTTTGGTTTGGAGCGTGCAAAGGAGATGTTCGTGGAAGCTAAGAAGAGCTTCACGGAGGCCTCCACTTCAGGTAGTAAGGATCAACTAGAATGAGGGATGGATCCTTCAATTCTCACTACCTTTCTGGAGACATGCATGAAACTGCTACATGATAGTAAGGTAGTAAAAGGATTATACGAACTTATCACTAGGTGTGCGGGGTTAGGAGAACCGCACGTGATCCAGAAACTTGGAAAGCATGCATTGCACACAGGAAGGGAAATGAGGTTAACTGTGCAAATCGGCAAGTATGAAATGGATCAGGTAATCCTAGATCTCGGATTTCATGCAAATGTCGTACCGAAACAAACATGGGAACCCATCGGCAGACCCACACTACAATGGTTGCTTATTCCATTGTGAATGGTGAACCAGCAAAAGATCCTCCCCATGGGGAGATTGCAAGGGGTAATGATGGATATTGAAGGTCTGAGCGCATTGACAAATTTCGAATTGATAGAGACTATCAATGACATCAATCCCTATCCCATGCTACTAAGTATGGACTAGGCCACTGATATGAACAGAGTCATAAATCTAAAGAAGTGCAAAATGATCTTTGAGAAAAATTCATTACGCATAGTAGTACCACTAGATCTAGCTGAAGGAGCATGATACACTAAAACGATGTGCAATGATGATAGTGATGGCAACCTCAATTGCATCTACAAGATAACCGCACAAGAACAAGATTGGGTGAAGCCGACTGCAAATGATAGGATTTTGTGGGAGTGCAAACTCTCCTTCACTTTAGAATCAGACGAAGAAATAGAGTGATGGAAGAATCGACTCCATGAAGTATCAACACTTAATTGCAACATGATGATAAGATCACTATGTTGCATAACCATAGAGATAAGGGTTCTTCCTAGGTATAATAGGTTGACAGTGATAGATGACTTTCTCAACAAATTTGAGAGCGAAGTACCAGAACAAAAGTGTATTGATGCTCTGAAATGAGCACTGCGCGCTACACCCGTAAGATGGTGGGGTACTCATCAAAGAAATATTAAGGACTAGCGCAGATGTAGAAGAATGATGCACGTACGATTTGGGAAACCATAGTTGTGGCTAGCAGATAAGTATAACAAATAGGATGATCAATGTACACACCTCGTGAAATGGGTGAAGGTATAATGGGAAGAGCCATAACCTGAATGGGTACATTTGTTCTATCATAACTTGGATGTCATATCGATGAATTGGTATACTGAGACGGAGCTCCGCCATGGTACGAGTGAATGGGATATATTGCGCGAGGGATTTCTGTTAACTTTCACATTCGAAGATCATTGGTGGGATACTGTTGATGATGCATTGAAGGCAATAAAAGAAGCTATCCTCAAAACACCCTAAGAGCCCATAAAAGTACTCCAGCCAGAATGGGTGACACAGCTGAGTTGTGCACTAGAGTGTTACAATGTAAATGTTGAGGAGGATGATGAGGACCCATAAAATGTCAACATTCTAGAAATAGAAGGTTGTCACGAGGTTCGAGGACCATCGATTGAGGATCCTGACATCACTAAACTGCTAAAAAAAAAGCAAGTCAACATTGGAATGGAGGTAGAGCCAAAGTAAGTAATGCTTGGGGACTATTGGGATGATGCCACGATGGATAAGGTCGCTGAGTTACTCCACGAATACCAAGATTTGTTCTCGACCAAAATTATGGACTTAAAAGGGATTGTTGGTGACTTAGGAATGATGAAGATCACCCTAAAACCTGGCAGGAAGCCAGTCAAGCAGTGACATTACTGCTTGAATCCGAAATATAAGGAAAAGGTTAGAGAAGAATTAGACAAAATGCTCATAGCCAGAGTTGTTGAGCTCATGGAAGAATCCGACTGGGTGAGTCCTATGGTAGTACAAGAGAAAAAGTAGAAGGGCGAAATAAGAATATGTGTGGACCTTAGAAAGCTGAAGGATGCCTGTGTACACGATCCATTCCTGATACCATTCACAGATGAAGTACCGAAGAATGTTGGCGGCCAAGAAGCATACTCATTCACAGATGGGTTCTCATGGTACCATCAAATCAAGATCACGCTGGGAGACAGGAGAAAAACAACCTTCGCAATGGAATGGGGTTGCTTTCAATACACTATTATGCCGTTTGGACTAAAGAACGTGCCAAAAATCTTTTCACGCATCATTGTGGCTACGTTCAAAGAATACATCCACAAGTTCTTGGAGGTCTATCTAGATGATTGGACTATCTTTGGATTAGTTAAGAACCATGTAGAAAGTTTACGCTTGATGTTCGATACATGCTGCCGACACCAAATTGCGCTGAAACTTAAGAATTTCACGTTCCTTGTCCCCTTTGGAAACCTTCTCAGACATGTGATCTGCAAAAAAGGACTGATGGTGGATTGCGAGAATATTGTTGTTATTCTAAACTTGGAAGCACCGTGAAGTGTTAAATAGTTGTGCACTACCTTGGGTCATAGAGGGTACTATAGGAAGTTCATTAAAAATTATGCCCAAATAACAACACCGATGGAAAAGCTATTGAAAAAGGATGTTACATATTGCTGGAATGATGATTGCTTGAGGAGTTTGGATGTCCTGAAGGGGAAATTGGCCTCCGCTCCAATCTTGGTCTTCCCAAAATGGGATGTTGAGTTTCATGTCCATGTTGATGTGTCGTGTATTGCGCTAGGAGCAATACTCACATAGGACTGCATGGAGGGCATGGATCACCCGATTCGTTTGCAAGTCGGAGATTGTCCAAAGTAGAAAAGAATTGTTCCACCACCGAGCGCGAGGGGTTAACGATGGTGTACGCACTCCTAAAATACCGACACTATTTACTCAGAGGACATTTTAAGATGTATACCAACCATTCTACGCTGAAATACCTGGTCAATAAGCCTGGCTGTTATTTTTCCAGGAATATGATTTTGAGGTCATAGTCAAACCGGGATTCCTGAACGTAGGATCAGATCATTTATCACGCACTGAGATGGGCGAAGAACCCACTCATTTCGAGGAATGATTACCTGATGTACAAATTTTTGCAGTGCACATTACAGACGGGCACTTTGAAGATATAATCCAGTTTCTGACAACAGGGACTGTGTCGAAGGAATATTTCGTCCAATAGAAGAAGGAATTGGTGGTATACGTGGCAGATATTTCTATCATAGTGGGTCACCTATACAAAATGGGAAATGATGAGATCTTACGAAGATATGTACTTGAATTTTAAAGAAATCAGATCCTTGCAGAAGAACATAGGGGCATTGCAGGAGGACGCCATGCAGGATGAGAAATTGCGCAAAATATTCTCCACGCAAGGTTGTGGTGGCAAACCCTACACTAGGATTCGAAAGTGCACTGCAAGGCCTGTGATATATGTCAAAGGACTGGAAAACCATCACAGAGGGATGAGATGCCATTAAATCCATAGATGACACTACAACTGTTTGAGAAATGGGTAATCGAAATTGTAGGACCAATCAAACATCAGGGAAAAATGGGAACACACTACATCATCACTGCAATAGAGTATCTAACACGATGGGTGGAAGTGCAACTAGTAAAAGATTGCATGACTGCTACAACTGCGAATTTTTTGTTCAAAAACATATTAGCCCGCTATGGTTGTCCAAAAATATTAATGAGTGATCGTGGAACACATTTTCTGAACGAAACCATCAGCGTTCACACAAAAGAATTCTAGGTATATCATCAGAAGAGTACACCATATCACCCACAAGCGAATGGGACAGTAAAGGCATTCAAGAAAATACTGGAAACTGCACTAACCAAAGTGTGTAATGTGCAGCGAAGCGATGTGGACTTGTGCGTCCCTACAGTACTATGGGCTTACAGAACAACATGTAAGAAACTGATAGGACAAACCCATTTCCAGTTAGTCTATGGTGTGGAAGTTCTCGTGCCCATGGAATATATCGTACTTAGGCTATGAATAGAAGCACTCACAGGGATGAAGGACGAGCAAAGCTCTCGAAGAAAGACTTGCACAATTGGAAGAACATGAGGAGGAACGGTTCTTGGCAGCTTTTCATCATAATTTTCAAAAACAACATGAAATATCTTGGCATGATCACCATATTCAATTGTGCACATTCAAAGTAACTGACATAGTACTGCTATACAACAATAAGTTTGAAAATTTTCTGGGCAAATTCAAAATGCATTGGCTAGAACCATACGTGGTTAAGGAAATCATAGTTGGAGGTGTGGTTCAGCCTATCAAATTAAATGGAGAACCCTTCCCAAGAAAAGTGAACAACAGCCACTTGAAGCCTTGTAAAGGTGGGCCGGATATCTAACTAGCCGACAATAGTAGTCTTTGTGCTTTAGAAAGCCAGACAGGGGTGTAGGACTATAAATACATATACGTATGGCTATATGGGAATAGTCCAATTATAGAGGGTTCAGAAGGGAGAATGTAGCAGGTCCAGTAGGCAGCATCTCAGTGGACTACCGACATTCAAGCCTCTTGGGACCAGCTATAGGGACTCTGCACCAAGATCGTCGTGCCAATAGAGTGACTCGAGGATGAGTCACAATGTTTGTGCTAGGGGCCTGTTGGGCATGGAATCCCCCCACAACATGCTTTTGGGCTCAAAGCCCAAGTTTTGAGTATTATTGTTGTAAAGACTCTATGAATTGCGAGCGCGGAGCACAAATTGTATGTTAGAGTCATAGGGTTGTCTACCCAGAGTTTTGAATGTAGTGTTGCCCCACCCATGGTCTTCAGACCATGGGATTGTATAAATAGAGTGGGGCTTTAAGTTTTAAAGATAATTAGAGATACATGGAGAAATGAATGGAGTCTAGAAGATAGCACGCATAGATTAAAGGTCTAAATGCTTTCAGTCGTAGTAGTAAGAAGAGGATCTATAGCTGAGTGCACAGAGGCCTAGTAGAGTCCACAGATGAGTGCGTAGACCCTTATCGTTGAGTGTGCAGGGTGAAGTTGAGTCTGTAACCAAGGAAGAAGAATAATAAAGATAACTTTGATTCCAAACTTGTGTATCTATTCTTGTGCTATTTCCTATTTAATTATATTGTTTTCTTTATTGTACGCACTTATATGAATGTTGAACACTGTTAAATATAACGAGACACATACTGATAAGCTAAGTAATCAACTAATATCGGGATAATAGCAAGGAATTGGGTAATAACATGGATTGGGCCCCGAGTAGGGCTACGAGTGCACAGGGTCAAACTACAGACAATTGAAAATCATTAGACATCTCTAGGGTGTGGAAACCTGGTTCTAGCACCCTCCCATACTACTTCAGGTGAGACCTCACTCCACACTCCATGAACTATTGCCAAAAGGGCTAGTAGTACCGAGATGTGTTTGGCTAAATCACCTCTGAACCTGGGTCAGGCCCCTACAATCCAACACAGGGAGTTCCTTGTGAACTGTAGAGAGACGCGGGATCATAGAAAAACATTCCACTATGCATGGTTGTTGTTGTCCATAGTTCTAGTCATGTGGGAGTTACTAAACAATAGCCAGTTTCCCCCGGTCACGCCCGACCTACCAGAAGCAGTGAAGTTCACTTCGCTATTGGATACGAAGGACCCTCAAAGGGTCAAGGACATCAAGATATTTTGGATCATGATGGAGATGAGTATCCATATGGCCATCAACCACAAACCGCAGCTGTTGCCAACCATTTTTGATAAGTTTCAAGGGTATGTGGAGCTCAAGGGTGACTTCCACCATGTCTTGATATGTGCACGAAAGGATACTGCGAATAAATGGTATGATGTTGCCATACCTGGCCACAGATGACACAATTACAGTGGTCCTTAACCGATGGCTGACAAATTGGTGCACTACCTCGGACTTGATAGCTAGGTCTAGCAAATTTGCAATGCAACGGGAAAAGGAAGATGCCAAGCTGAAGATGGAATAATTGGTTGTGAAGAGAAAAAAGGAGGCTGAGGACAAGGCCAAGGCAAAACGCACCGCCTCGAAGCAGATGGGAGGATAGGCAAATGAAGAGGAGTGCGACTCTGATAGGAGTTAGAAGTCACCTTCCTCGGAGACAGAGGAGGAGGACCAACAGTTGCAATAAGGAGTAGAGGACCCAAATACTGCTCCATTCCGCATTAAGTGCAATAGAGATCCAAAGAAGGTAAGGTTGTGAAAGAAGTCTAAGGCCAACAAGACTTCTCTCTATCTAATCACCTTAACAGAAGGTGATTTGAATGATATTAATGATATGGTATGGGATGCCACTACATAACTACTATAGTAGTTCAAGATACAACAGAATCAGGCCTTGGGATCCATTCAGATAGGTTTGTGCAAGTTGTAGATCCAGGAGATGCAGGTACAAACCAGCGTGAGACGAAGCAGCACGGCGTCAGCTAGTTTTGTACCTGGCACATTAGAAGAAGTAAGGATGGTGCGCACACTAGATCCTGGGGCAATAGTGCTGTCAGAGGGAGCGCTAACCACAGAGACCAAAGCTGACAGGCCCACTGTCAGCACCCTCAAAGGAGTTGGGCTCAATTTGGCCACGCTTCCTAGTGAGGTGCTTCACATTTTGCGGGATGGCATGATCGTGGAACTTTGGGCCCGTGAACAGTGCACATTATAGGTAATTAGTGAGCAAAAAGTCAACAATTCCCATATGGTTGTACAAATAGATTCCACTATTGACCTCGCCAAAGCCATCACAAACAAAAATGAGTGCACGGCCAAGGTAGTGGTTGAAGCATGCAAGTCTATGCTAGAGCTGGACATTCCTGATGATGAGCCAGTAGATGTGCAGATTCGCAAGCTTGTTGTCAATGTGCATTATGTAAGAACAAAGTTGGAAAAGGTTTAGTTTCACCAAAACCTCAAGATTGTAGAACTGCAGTTGAAGGCCTAGCCCTCAACTCTGCTAGAAGTTAGAGAGTAGCACAAGAAAGCTGTGAACGATGTCGTGGCAATAGTGGACAATGCATTAAAGGATTGCACTACATTCTTTGAGCATTCAGTCGGAGTAGTCATCATCCTACAAGAGGACCCCAATGTACAGAGGGTGGAAATGGAGGCACAGGAGCTGCAGTAGTGATATGATGAAGTTAAAGTGACGAAGCTCGCCATCGCCATCACACAAAGGTTAGTAAAGCCACAGGAGGCAAAGGCATTAAAAGAGAAGATGTATGTAGCTTAGCACAAGGAAGCAATGTTGAAGGCTCACTTAAAGCCTTGGCTGGACGAGGCATATTTGATCATGCCCACTATTGAAGGCTAGTCTATAGGTGACTTAGCAAAAGATATAGTCAAATAATGCAGGGTCAACGATGGAGCAGCTAGTCGAGGAGGTGAAGCAAGTGGCAACAAAGTGCACTACCAAAGTTGTAGTAGTCAAGTAGAGATAGGAGGTCTTCACGACAAGATATTCACACTAGCCAAGTGACTCGAGGGTGAGTCACCATGTTTGTGTTGGGGGTCTATTGGGAACGGGTCCCCTAGGGTCAATGTTGGGGTTAAAAGTGTAAGTTTTGGGGTATAAAGCCCAAATTGTGTATAAAGGAATGTAAAGTCACCACATTTTGTGGTCACGAAGCATGAAGATATCAAGTGTCAAAAAGGGTTTCCACCCTTTCTTTAGATAGGTTGTGTTAGCTTGATGAGAACCGCCCTTGATCTGTGGACAATGGGATTGTATAAAAAGAAGTGTTAGAAGAGTCTTTAGGAGGGAAGTAATAAGGCAAGGGATAGTTGGAGTCATTGACGAGTCTGTGAAGAGCTAAGAGCGAGAGTTTTACCATAGGAAGGAGGCTCTATAGCTAAGTGCACAGAGGCCTAGGGTATAAGTCCACAATTAAGTGTGCGGACCCCTACAACTGTGTGTGTAGGATAGTGAGAGTCTATACTGGAAATCTGAATCACCAATAAAGAGAAGTATTCTGAAAGTACTGTGTATTTTACTTCTGTCAGTTGCATATGATTATGTTATATTAAGCACCAATTTTACATTTCATTACTAATTTGATGCACGAATATATATGTTTTCCTTTGTTATATGAACACAAGTAGAGATATATGTTTACGTGAAGAAAATATTAATTGCATGGTAGAGTTGGTGAATAGTAGAGTAGAAAGGTTTCTTTATGGATCTGAACTTTCTAAGGATGAACTGAGCTCTCATGGCAACCGTTAGGGTTTAGGTATCGATCTAGGGTTCTGCCTGGGCAGCGGCTGTTACAGGCCTGGAGAACCACACATCTAGACTGGCAGCACTGTTTCGAAAGGGGCGTTTGCTGTTGGACTGGATGGGCGCAGAGGGGTCCAGTGGGACCCCTACTTTCAAGCAGGTTATCCTGTAGAAACGACATCAGAACATGAAGGAAGGAGTCAGAATAGAGGGTTAGAACAGCTCATTGCTGAACAACAGAGACAAAAAGGAGAAGACACCAAGGATGTCTGACAAGACTGTTTTCTCTGCAGAAGTCAGTTTCTCAGAGGAGCAAAATAGGGGAAGCAATCAAGACAAAACCACTGCAAATTTTCAGCCCTCAGGAAAGGAGGAAGCTGAACCGCAAGCAGACAAAGGACAAAAAGACAATAGTAAGAAGCAACTGGAGAAGGAGGGAGAATCCAGCGAGCCCCCCAACGGACACCAGGCCACTAGCAGTGCTTGTAAGCCAAAGAAAACTGACAGTCTACAGGTGACAATCTCTGACCCGGAAATCCAAACCTATAGGGAGCACATGGCTGAACATGCCATCATCTGCAAATTCATGGGAATCTGGCCAACTGAGAGGACTCTTTGCCAATGGATAAGGCAGATGTGGAAACCAAAAGGAGATGTGCAGTTACATCTAGGAGCAAGAGGGTTTTTCACTGTTGTCCTCACTAGTATTGAAGACAAAGACAAGGTTTTCGAGGGTGGCCTGTATTTTCTAGCTTCAGCAGGTTTATATATGAGACCCTGGCAGCCGAACTTCGTCCCGGAAAAAGAATCTTTCACTCAAGTCCCGGTATGGATAAGACTCTTCTCTCTCCCGATAGATTACTGGGGGTTGACTGCCTTAAAGCAAATAGGGGATAAGCTAGCAACGTTTGTCAAAGCTTCAGAAGCAACCCTGCAAAAAAGATACACTTCTTATGCAAGAATCTGTGTCGAAATGGATGTTTCTGGAGCACTTCATGAAGGGGTCTGGCTGGAGTACAGGGATGAAGAATATTTTCAAGCGTTAGATTATGAACAAATACCCTTCAGGTGTCGTAAATGTCATGAGCATGGACATCTGGTAAGGGACTGTCCTTTGAACAGAAAGGAAGCAGAAGAAGACAAAACCCAGAACAACAAAGACAAAAACAACTATATCAAACCAAAGTACAGGCAAAGGGCCAACAGAAGAAGGAATATTAGAGGAGACACAAGGAAAAACCTCTTCAGTAATCCTTTTGAATATCTGGACCTGGAGACTGACTCGGAGGAAAAAAAGAACCCCACGGATAAGGAAGCAGAGCAAGAAGGATAGGAGCAACCCCCAACGGAAGGTAAAGAAACATGAATTCCCAGCGATGAAGTCCAAATGCAAGATAGAACAGAGGAGTCGAACTATGAAACAGAGATGTTAACTAGTGAAGCGGGAAGTGAGGATCAGGAGCTAGAAGAAACACTAGCAATGGAAGGTTTAGACCTAACAACACTTGTGGACAAATGGAAATCCAATGGGATTGAAGCAGTACTGGAGGAAGAGATAAGGAAGGTCAAGGACCTCTTCATAGCACGGCAAAAAGCAATCATAGAGAAACAGAAGCACAAACTAGGCATCAACAAAGGAGGTAACCTTCAACACAAAACATCACTAGGCAAAATCTCTGGTTCAGTACACAAACGCCGCAGAGGCCGCAAATCAAATGGAGAACACCAGCAGGAGCTGGGGGAGATGTTGATCAATGCGGGTCAGATAAAGCAGTTAAGTGAGTACCCGTCCTTCCTAAAATCTAGTTAATCAGGAAGATTGTGTCCTGGAACGCAAGAGGGATGAATAGCCAAAATAAACAAAGGCTACTAAAGAGACAGATGGAAAAAAATAATCCAGATATGTTGTTTTTACAAGAAACGAAGTGCAACAAAGCTTTCATAGAAAAGCTATGAGCCAAATTAGGAAGAAACTTTGAAGTCCTAGAGATAGAAAGCAAAGGGCGCGAAGGAGGCTTAGCAACCTTCTGGGACACCAGACGATATCAGGTCGTCGCAGCTGCAGCCAGCAAGAACTACTTGGCCATGGAGATGCAACCTAGAGGTAACTCTTCCTCTTTCCTTTGCATCAACATCTACAGTCCTCAGAGGTTAGAAGATAAACTTTCATTCCTAGAATCTTTAAATAAACTCATGGATAGACACCCTAACGCAAACTTCATCCTGGGAGGGGACTTCAATATGATCACCTCCCTCCTGGAGAAAAAAGGAGGGCTCTAGAAGCTTAATAGGGATGGAGAACAGTTCAAAGACTTTATTGATAACGCAAGATTAGTGGATGTTTACCCCATACATGGTAAATTCACCTGGAACAATAGAAGGGGGGTGAAAGGCTGATTTCCTCAAGACTGGACCGCTTTCTAGTTTCAGAGAAGTTATTATTAGATGGAAAGCTCATTGAGTCAAGCATACTTCCTAGTGGAGGATCGGACCACTGGCCGATCTCTCTCATAGTCGAGGTTACAGGAACCCCCAGGAACAAACCCTTCAGATTCAAAAAGTTTTGGATCGAACACCCTAATTTCCTCACCATGGTGGAAAAGTGGTGGTCAGAACCTGTAGATGAAGAAGGTTCCAAAATGTTCAATCTGCAAAAAAAACTAAAAAACATCAAATTGAAATTAAAAGACTGGAACAAAACAGTTTTTGGGAATATATTTCAGGAAAAAGCAATCGTTGAACAAAAATTGGAACAAATTCACAAGGACGGGATGGCAGGCTGTAGAGATGAGGAATCTTGTGCACATGAGAAAGAGCTCACTCAACAATGGCACAATAGATGCAAGCAGGAAGAGGCATTATGGAAACAGAAATCTCAAATTCTATGGCTAAAGGAAGGAGAGCAAAATACTAAATTTTTCCATAGATCGGTCATGGATTACAGAAGTGCCAACAAAATCCTGCAGCTGAAGAACAGTGAAGGCGAAATCCTCAGAAATCATAATGATATTTCAGCTCTACTTTCAAATCACTTTAGCAACATAGCGCGAGAACCGGAGATCAATAGGGAGGCAGCCATTTAAGAAATTACCAATGCCATTCCCAACTCAATCACAGAGGAGTAGAATTGGGCCCTAAGAAAGACGATCACTATGGAAGAGGTTGAGGAAGCAGTCAGGAACATGCCTAATGACAAAGCGCCGGGACCGGATGGATTCACCATCAACTTCTACAAAGCCTGCTAGAAAATTGTCAAGAACGACATTTGGGAGATTGTGGAAGCCTCAAGAAGATCTAAAACTATCCTTAAATCTCTCAATTCAACCTTCATTGCTCTGGTTCCCAAAGTAGAGGAGGCCAACACTCCGGAAAAGTTCAGACCAATAGCCCTCTGCAATGTCATATACAAGATCATATCAAAAGTAATTGCCAACAGGTTGAAGATGATCCTCTCGGGCATCATTTCGCAAGAACAGTCAGGCTACGTGGAAGGAAGGCAGATTCTAGACAACATTTTGCTAGCCCAGGAGATGATTCACTCTCTTCATTCAAGGAAAGAAGCTAGAATACTAATGCAGTTGGACCTATCCAAAGCTTATGACAAGGTGAGTTGGACTTATCTGGAAGCAATCTTAGACGCTTTTGGCTTCAGCAAGCCGTGGATCAAATGGATCTTAGCGCTTATTAAATCCCCGAGATACTCTATTCTGGTGAATGGAACTCCTTCCACGCCCTTCAGCCCTTCAAGAGGCATAAGACAAGGGGACCCTTTATCCCCTTTTTTGTTTGTCATTCTAATGGAAGGCCTAAGCAGATTAATTGCCAAGAGGAAAGCAGATGGCCAAATCAAAGGTTTACAGCCTATCAGATCCTGTCGTGCCACCACGCATCAACAATTCATGGATGATACCATGTTACATGGTACCCCCACTGTGAGAGAAGCAAAAGAGTACAGAGATATCCTCCATCTCTTTAGCAAAGCCTCGGGCATGGAAATAAACTTTTCTAAATCAACCATTTTCTTCTTCAACACTCATCAGGCTGTTCAATCTCATCTATCTAGACTGCTGGGGTTTAAAATTGGCTCCTTACCCTCCAGATATATAGGCGCCCCCCTAACCCTTAAACCTTGGCAAAAGGCTCATTGGGAGAAAGTCCTGGCCAACATGGAAAGGAGATGCAAACATTGGACTAACAAAGCCCTGAATTTTGCAGGCAGATTAGTTCTCACGAAAGCAATCTTGCAGGCCATCCCCCAGTACATGCTCTCGATCCTCCCGGCTCCAAAAGGAATCTTAGATCAAATAAGAAGTATCCAGCGTTCTTTCCTATGGAGTGGAAATAGTGAGAAGAGGAAGTGGTCGTTGGTGGCCTGGAAAAAACTATGCAGACCTAAGAACAGGGGAGGCCTGAATCTGGTTGATCCCTTAGTAGTTAACAGAGTTTGCGGAGCCAAAATTTGGTGGAAGTGGATTTCAAACACAACCCTTCCATGGGCCACTCTTTGGAAGGAGAAGTACATGCCGACCGGGTGCAATCTGGATCTTATAAGAATGCAGGAATCCCCCAATGGATCCCCTATATGGAATCATGCTCAATCCAACAGAAGCATTGTCCAGGATCACAGCTTCTGGGAAATTAGGAATGGTACACAAGCTCTCTTCTGCGAGGATGCCTGGAAGCAATCCCCGAAATTAGACTCCCCTACCCTCCAATCGTTAAAGCTAACAAACCAAACAGATGGCCATAGCAGAGTCAACCATTATTGGAACCCTTCCAGTGAAGACCCGGAGTGGAGAGAATGGAAAGTTTTTAACCCAGACCACAACGAAGTGCCACATGATGCTATCGAAGATTTAAACCAACAAATTCTCAAAAGAAAGATTAGAATTGCTTTTGAAAATGACAAGCTCAGATGGGGACCGAAAGGCAATGGGGAGTTCTCGCTTAAAGAAGCAAGAAGCATCATAGAAAGAGAAGAACAGCCCGACACTATGCCATGGGCCGACAAAGTCTGGGACAATTTTCAATGGCCAAAAATAAGAACTTTTCTATGGCTTCTTATGCAGAGGAAAACTCTTACTTGGGAGAACCTCCTGAGAAAAGGATTTCAGGGACCCTCGAGATGCCCCATGTGCCTGCAGGAGGAGGAAACGATGAATCACCTTTTCAACTCCTGTGAGTGGGCGTCCCAGCTATGGCTTTGGATGGAAGCAATAATGGAAGATTCGGATCGAAACAGGGACTCCATTCAGGATTCTATAACCAACTGGAGAAGGAATTTTTCTAGGATTAACAAAGTGGACAGCATTTGGAAATGCACCCCAGGATTCATTACTTGGACAATATGGAAAGAAAGGAATCGACGAATCTTCACAGAAGAGAACCGTAACATTGAATGCGCAAAAGAATCCATATTAATCAATATCAAACAGCTGGTTCAGGAAAAATGCAAAATTGATTCAAATGATAAACCAACAGGAAAGGACTTATGCATTTTAAAGAAATTTCAACTGGAAGCCTCCAGCATTTATCCCTCCGGGGGAAATAGAGCCCACCCCTCTTCTCAACTTCACAGTTGGCAACTACCTCCAGAAGCCTGCCTCAAATTGAATTTTGATGGAGCTTTGAGGGGTAACCCAGGTATAGCAGGAATCGGAGGAGCCATTAGAAATCACAAAGGAGATATTATCCACATTTTTTGCAGGTCGTTGGGGGAATGCACGAACAATGAAGCAGAATTCGCAGCGCTAGAGCAAGGTCTAAAGATTCTCAGATCCTTCAGACAAGGAAATTTCATAGTGGAGGGGGATTCTTCTTTGGCAATCTCTACGGCAAAGCGCCTTCAAGCAGGAACACACACCAGTAAAGTAACCAAACATTGGAGACTGGCGAAGGCCACTGAGAATATAGCAGAATTGTTAGCAGATCTGAGAGGCATTGTCTTCCAATCTATCAGAAGAAAGGAAAATGGTCTGGCTAACTTCCTGGCAAACCACGGGGCTGACACACCGCACCTCATCACGAACAGCTGTTGGCAGGACGTGAACTGCCCAATCCTCAAGGTGATATGTGCACAGCTGGGAGAAAAGGACACTATCCAAGCCGACTCATCCTAAGGGGTGACGGCCCCAGAGCCAGGCACAGGAATGAGAAGATCATCGGCATCAGCAATAATCATGACCACAGTAATGGAATGACAGGACGACTAGGACAGGGGATTTCCCGGTAGCGGCATGCCAGCACAAGGATCGATCATCACGTTTCAATTCATCGAACCAACTGCATCAGCAATGGACAAATCGTAACATTTGGCAGGAATCGCATGGCAAGGTACCTAACGCATTTATGTCAAACCATAAAGAAGTAGAGGGGATCGAAGCTCAGCACAGGAGGAATCGGCAGGCTGAAATACAGAGCACACCCACCACATCTAATAAACGTAACGATCTTTCAACCGTACAACACACTTGGCATAAAGGTAATCAAGTCATGAGCAGCCACTCCTTCTATGATTCAGCCTGCAATGGCCTCGCCTGTGCGAACCTAATTCCCATTTATGGCATCTGTACCCAAAGCATGAGCGAGACAAAGACCATCCTAAGGCATTTTCATAATCGGAGAAGCTATAAAGTAGGATATCTCAACCCTGTTTTGCACACAACTTATCAAGAGAGGGCTGAGAACAAGACTGTTAGCGAGAATTGTTGTAGTGGGAGAAGGTATAGAGGGATAATCATGGACGCGGGTGGTAGTCGCTGCACTGCAGCCAATCAGGACCTCTCTGAAGCGCAGAGAGGGTATGAAACTCGAGCTAATGCCAAGCACAAGCGCAAGTTGGTGGAGCTGGAAGCCAAGGTCAAGCAGGAAGAGAAAGGACACACGGAGGAGGACGTTGCTGCAGAAGTGGACTGGCTGAAAGATCCAGGCACCCCTTCTAAGAGGGCCACTCAGTTTGTGAGGACCAAAGCAGAAAGTTGGCGCACAAATATGCTCATCGCCAAAGCGCTGGAGTCCGTTGAAAAGGAGAGGCCAAAAATCATCACCGAAGTGAACTTAACGGAAGCACAGATGGCCAATATCCTCGACTACAACAATGCACTGGACAGACGCATCACCAAGGGGCAGGATGCCATACATATCGTCGATCGCAAGCTCACTCTGTTAATTAAGCTACTGAAAGATACTATCAACCAGGGCCCTGGGACCCCTCAGACCACAACTGCGACGGAGCAGGGTGAAAACTCTTTGGCTACAATGCAAGCTAGGGTGAACACCCATGCTGCATAGATGGGCCTGGATACCATCAGTCTGTTGGGAAAGTATATCTAATCTTGGCCCCTATTCCTCTGCTCTTTTTGACCTCTTCTATGTGTTTTCGGCTCCTTATGGCCTTTTCTGGGTACACCTATGTCAATATCTCGGTCTGCTATGTCTCGGCACTCTCGAAGTTTACGAATAATTTTAGCCAATGCTGCCCTGCGTGGTGTGCTTCAGGAAATTTAGTTTTGGTGGCAAGCTCTTCCCTGTTTTCGATCTGCCACGGCAGAGGTTTTGTACACTATTTTGTTATATAATATAATACTCTGACTTACAAAAAAAAAAAAAATAGTAGAGTAGTTATAGAGGCATGTATGTGCCTAAATCACTTGTTAAGGTCATGCGAAGGAAGATCGTCAACCTTCACGGAGGTTCTAAAAGATTGATAAAGAAGTACATCGATAAGCCCCAAGGGCTTATCGATTTGTGCGAAGGCAGAGTTAAAGTGTAAAACTATCATCACAACCATCTCAGGGTGAAAAAACTTGGTTCCTACATCCCCCCATACTACTTTGGGTGAAACTTGATTCCACGCTCTGCGAGCTGATGCCGAAAGGTCTAGCAGTGTAGGGATTTTCTTGGCTGACTAACGTTGAACCTGGGTCAGGGCCCATCAAGCCAATAGAGAGAAAACTAGAAATAAAATAATTTTCCTAGTCAGGCAGATGATCTTACTACATTTGTTAGCAGATATCAAAGAGGTGGCAGTAGGTGGGGCTACGTCTAGTATCCTGTATAATGTATAACCCAAAGAAATAAGCATAGAGTGAGGTCTAGACTCATATACAACATGTCACTTCCACAAGTATGGTTTTCCTAATAATACATCATAAACATCGAGAGGAGAAGCAACACATAGTACCTCATCTATGAAGGGCTTGATGTTGTAGGGAAGGCGACACTACTAGTTGACTCGGAGATCTCATCCTTGGTGAATCCACCCGATACTATACAATTGTGGGTGTGGTGTAGTTAGTAGGCCCAACTACTATCGACAATGAATTGCAGCAGTGAACCCTTCACCCACATTTGTGAGTGGAAAAGGCACTCCCCCTCCTTTGGATCTTCAATCTCATTATTTTAGATCTTGGAGGTGGCAACAGTGGCATTGGGCTTTGCATCAATAATATTCTTTCCTTTGTCATTCCTCTTGTTGGGTTCTGACTCAAGGTCAGAACATGCATCTGATTTTGAAGCCTTCAAATCAGCCACCAGTGACTGCTTGGCTCGACACTCACTTGTGTAATTTTTCATGGTTATGGGTCATCCACAAAACCACACTTCATCGAAGTCCATTTTCTAGGCTGCACACTATTAATATCACAGTCCATCACAAGAATTATAGGATATATTTATCCTTGAATCTTTGTTCATCATGGTTATGGGTCATCCACAAACCCACACTTCATCGAAGTCCATTTGCTAGGCCGTACACTATCAATATCATAGTTTGTCACAAGCATTAAAGGGTATCTCTATCCTTAGATCTTCATTCATCATGGTTATGTGTTAACCACATAAATACTTTCTCTTCTGTGGCTCTTCATATTCAACAAAATCTTTGCAAGATGGAACTTTGCGCCATGGGGACCATTGCTTCTTAAGGAGGGAGGAATGATCCGAATGGAAAATGGCATCAAATAATGGTATTCATCCACCCATGGAATTTACCCATGATATTTTAAGTGGCATCCACCCATGGTATTCATTCACCCATGGTATTTTCCCATGGTATTGTGACATCCACCCATGGTATTCATTCACCCATGGAATCTACTTGTGGTATTGTAACTGAAAAAGTCTATAAGTAAAAAGTCACAATTTGTAAAAGGACAGATTTTCCACCACAATGTAGCTTTTACAATTATTCTTTGTTTTAATAAAACATTTCTTTGTGGTTTCTTTTATTGGGCATTCTCCTTTTTTTCTTCTGGTAATTCAATTTTTCAAAACTTGGGGGCCTTCCTCCTAAGATCCATTTCAATCTTTTAGATATTAGGGGCATCCAACTAATATCTAGATTAGATAGGGTGGGAGAGAGGGCATAGTAATTTCTCATTACGTAGTTTCAAGGGACAAGGAGAGGGACTGATCACTGAAACTACACAGAGCGCAGCTCAGGCTTCACTGAGGAACTTTCTAGCACAGTCCCCACTAGGGAGAAAACTTGTGCAGTAGCCAATGGGATTCATAAGTTCATATTTCAAGTCAGTAGTGGTTGATGAAGGATGAGGCCATGAGGGGTTATTTTTGTGTAGTTTTCAAAGGCGAGGAAGACTGGGTAGTAGAGAGGCCTGGAGGAACATTCTACGCACTTCTTGTGGGATGTTAGGTCCCCATAATACTAGTGATTCCCCCATTACTATTTTCTTTGTATCCCTTATTGTTATTGTTGTTCTCCTATTGTCCTCATATTGTTTATTCTACCCCATAGAATCCCACTATTATTATTTTTGTGCCTTTATATTATTATTGTTAGGTCATCATTGGTTATATTGTGACCCCTTAGACTCCTATATATAGAAAGGATGTTTTGTCATTTGAATCATCAAAGCGTTGTTCATTTTTGTAATGTAAAAGAGGTTGCCCTCTCGAAGAGGCTTATTTCTAAGGCATTGATCTATATTTTCTACCTTTTTGTGAGCTGGTTTCATAATATTTGGTATCAGAGCTTTGGATTCTAGGGTTTCGCTGCTCCAAACAGTTCATCATGGCATTTTCGCTATAACTCTTTTTCTGTGACATTTCAGAAGCTAAAACAAACCCATTTGAGATGAAATCGTGTAGAACCTCAGGCCCAAATTTCAGATACTATCTCTCTATATTTTCGGAGATATAATTTGAGGAAGTTAGGGTTTTTTGCCGACCTCCAAATTACATTCCTAACAGGTGACCTTGGGAAAATCATCATAACTTTCACTCTGAGCATATGATTAAATTTTCATTAGAAGTTATAGAAAGAGGATGGACTGTAGTTTTTTTGGGTATCCTTTTCAGATCCTAAGGTTGAAATAGTGACCCATGGGACGTCATACAAATTCGCTCTACTGAACCATTCTACACTTAGGTCATTGTGGGATATTTGGCATAACTCTTCATTGGAGAATCCAATCTTGGTCAGACCTGTGGGGTTAGAAATATTACTCAGAGGGTTACCATAGGAAGAAATTTCAGACATTGGAGATCCATAATTACAGAGATACATTAGATTCAATATAGAGCTCCTACAAAGTGAAAAACGGTGTGTAGTTTTCTTTAAATTTTTTCATAAGCTTGGTTTGAAAAATTAGTTCAAGGAATTCAAAGGGCATAGTGAAGCATTATTATCGGTAATTGATGCCCCAAGGAAAGAAAATGGAAGCACCTAGTAAGAAACTTGAAAGCTCTAGCATGACTCATGAAGAATAGGAAGAAATGTAACATGATATATCAAAATTATGAGACCAAGTGCAACAAATTTCACTCTCACAAAAAGTAACAGAAGCTAAGATGGATCATTTAAAGAAAGACATTGAAGCTACTATGTATGGCGTGGAAGCTAATATGGATGATTTAAAGAAAGGCGTAGAAACTAAGTGATCTAGGTGGCTCCAAAGACACACACAAGACAAAGAGGACTCAAGAAAGCTCAAAAATCAAAATGTTTGGATTATACTCAAACTAGCACCAAAGCGTAGATCTCATCATCCTCATCACGGCAGTGTGAATGGTTCATTAATCCGAGTCCGGATGAGGAAGTTAGAAGCAATCAAAGTTGGGTTGACTTTTTGCTAATTGGGCAGGCTGAAGGAGGCCACAATTTAGATAGAACCCGACCACTGATTCTGGCCAACTCCAGCCAAATTCCAGGAAAAATTGTGGCCTACTTAAAAAGACTCCTATGGCTTAAAAAGGGAATTTCAAAAAATGCATATTGTTGTTATTAAAAATTAAAAAAATATAAAACAAAGGGAGGTGGTGGGCCAGCAGCCCTACCACCCCACACCTCTCCCTTATACACTAATGTTACCACATATATTAATGGGCTGGCAAGAATTGAACTTGCTCGGCCACGTGGCCAACCTACACCACAAGTAGCCCAACTGATAAACCAAACCCCATGTAGCAATCCACCATTAACACAGTGTACCAACGGCCCATGTATCACTCCAACAGTGTCATCCAACCTCCACCATTAATACAAACAAAAACCAACAACATGCCAATCTTAAGTAGTTGTAAAAAAAAAAATCATATGCCAAAATATATGTACATGCTCACCTAATTTGAGAGGGTTGGGATTTGATCCCTCGACCTCTCTCCAACCAAACACCAAATTTACCAACGTGCCACAACGAATTTCGTGTTTACTCCACCGATGAAAACTTATATAAACCAAGTTTTCTCAATGCATGGGGGAAATGAAGGAACCAAGAGGGGGCAGGGATTTCGAGACAGAGGAGGAAGAATCTTGGCATGTAGTTCGAGGCAACATTTTGTAGGAGGGGTGAAATTTCACTTTGTCAGATTTTGACAAATTTTATATGGTTTCAACACTTCTCGATGCCACGAATGCAATGGCGCTTTCTGTGTCTCCATCAGAGTTCTACATTTTTTTGGCCATTTTCAATATGAGGGTGAAACCATGATTGCTGTAGAAACAGGGAGTGGAACCATGATCCATTAAATTTTCCCGAAGAGGTAATTTTTCTCCATCTCGAAATATAGTCAAGTTTATAGTTGTTTTTCACAGTTTTCCCCAGGGATCACAATGGTGAGGTCAGATCCACCTTTTGAGTTGCAGATTTCCAGTCTACCTAGGGAGAAGAATATTTGAGGAATCTAGGGGGAATCTAAAATATTCCTTGAGCTTGAGATTCTCAATTCCTTAGAATTCAAAAATTGGACAATCGATTTTGCATTATTCGATGCCACAAATCTGATGGTGCATTTAGATTTCTAATTTTCTTATTCTATTCTTCAGCCACTTCTCTAAGTGGAGTGCAAGTGTGATAATTCATGTGCAAGCAACCATTTCCATGCAATTGATGTTGTGAGTTCGATTACATGAACAACTTCAACAATTTGACATCCGCTTCTTCAGATGGCCCTTGGATGTGAGGTATATGCAGTGTGTTCATGTACTTCTTTTTCTATGCATTATGCTACATAGATCCCTGTTTGATGTTGATGAGGGATCTTGTTTATTACTTTTTTTCATGATTCCTAATTGATGTGCCACGAAATCACCTATGTGATGTACTTGTTGTCATGATTCGTCATGTTATGTTGTTAGTTCCCTTTGTTGTATGTTGGCAGGATGCTCATCATGCATGAGTTTGTGTCATATTGATAGGAGTCTTTTGAGAGAGAGTTCCTATAGTGGAACATCTCTTAGAGCCACTCCTGCATGAGGGCATTTTCCTTATATGATAACAACATCATCTCTTATGTACATCATCGCTATTGATAGCACTTAATGCAGTGGCCTACACCATCTTGACACCGAGGCCGGGAGACGTAATCCCTCCTGGATGAACTCCATTATCAATGGCTTATGTTCTTATGTTGCTAATGATTGACATGTCCCTCTTCTTTACAACATGCACATGTATTCATTTATGTTCTTTTAAAAATGCAATTTAACACATCACAAAAATAAAAGGTATTGGAAGGGTCCTTCGTCACACCTGGACCTCGATCAAGTGGTATCATAGCAGTCTTTGCATTGATGTGAATTGCAGCATGAACAATGGAACATGCAGAAATAGAGGATGAAAAAGTGATGTACGAGACCATGCTCAAAATTTCCAAAAGGGTGGAAATCATGTATGAAATGTTAGAAGAAGAGACAAAGGAAAAGGAGTGATTGCAGCTTCAGTTGTGAGCCACGAAAGAGGCCCTGGAAGAACTAAAGCATAATAGCCAGAATCTTCAAACAGAAAATGTTGAATTGAAGATGCATCTACATGAAGAGAAAGAGGAGAAACATAGTTTGCTACAACAGATGTAAGCAAAGGATGAGGCCTTGGAAAGCTGTAGTGTGACCCATGTGAGGTAAAATGTAATTCTCCAAATTCATGTATGTGTCCTGATGATGATTTCGTTGTTTCTGAAGATCATACCATAGGAATTAGCTCCAAATTGTTAAAGAAAATGGGGTATGAAGTAAAAGGCTTGGGCTTTAATGGCCAACGCATTGTCAACCCCATCAAAGTAGAGGAATTACCCCATGATGTAGGACTTGGGTATGTCAAAAAAGAACTTCGGGAATGCACCGAGACAGCTAGTGAACCACCAACAATAGATAATGAGAAGCCCTCATCAGTTCTTTCCAAATCAACAGAGGAGGTAAAAGATGTTGATTTCATTTCAGCTTTGTCTTTACATAGTATTCTTTCCACTGGATATTTAGAGATCCCAATTACAGGGACAAACATGAGGCTTTTTACCAGGACAAAGCACGAGAAGGAATAAAAACTTGGTATTAATAACCAAGGCATAACTTAGCCAGTGGAGGTTGTGCAGTGACCTCAATTTGCAGGCTTGAGATACACCAAAGGGGAATGCTCGAAGGTGTCAGATTCTTCCGAGGCATCATCAAAATCCTCAAAGAATGAGAACGATGGGAACACATCCCCATCATCCCATGGTAGCACCCATTACAGGGAAATAGCTAAGGCAAGCTCTCATCACTATACTTACACCAGAAACAGTGAGGGAAGGTATAACCACTCTCGACATTCAAATGTTCATTTCAATTACAATAATGTTGTTAATAATGAGTGTAAAACATGGCATCAAAAAACATCTACCTTTTGTAGAATACATAAACATACATTTTCTAAGTATTGGAAAAGAATGGCAGCACACAAAAGGATGAGGCATGAAAGACTTTCTCAACAACAAGTAAAGAAACATGTTAAGTAGATTTGGAGGAAGAAAATCTATTGCAGTCATTGTGACTGAAATTTCCATCAAAGAGCCACTTGTTAGAGGCTCCATCTAGAGCAACGCCTTAAAGACAAAGTGTCAGTGTAGGAACCAGATCAGACAATTATTCAACAAGAAAAATTACCACAAGGAGGAAACCCATT
>APFE030712766.1:0-43751 GCA_000404065.3 Pinus taeda
CTTTCATCAAAAATAGAAGTCCATCTATTTTTCCCAACTTGATCAATCATCCGTAAACAACAACCTGCAATCCATAGATATGATCCATATGTCTAAAAATAGACATAGTCTAAAAATAGACTTGCGCCAAAAATAGCCTGCGGGCCCACTTAGTGAAGGCGACTCTTTTCACTAAGCTCCATCATCTTGTTGCAATCTCAACAATTATCAATAATAGAGGCTTCCTTAATTGAAGCCCTCGTTCTTCTCCTTAGTGGGGGTGCAACTTTCTCTTGTCTTTTCCTTTTGAGCTTAATAATGGGGGTATTGTCATTCGAATTATCAGTAGGAATATGGACGATGGGAGTGGATGATTCGGTTACATTAGGGGGTGGGGTTTGTTGCGGATTTTCAGTGTCCATTTGGGGTGTTTCAGCTACTGGTTGCTGAATTTCAGCAGCTTGCTGGAGATTTTCTACTGTCGGTTGAAGGATTTCAGCAGCTTGCTGGAGATTTTCCACTGTTGGTTGAAGGATTTCAGCAACTTGCTGGGGAGGGTTGTCAAGGGGAGGAGGATTGCGCAGGGCAAATCCCCTATGGATTAGGAGCTGAACCAAGCGATGGTGCGTGAGGGAGAGGAGTGGGTGCCTTGCATTCACGAAATAGTGTGACATATTCTCTAGACAACCAAGAAAATAGTATCACATATTTAATAAACGATCATGTCTTAAATGATTCAATAACACAAAGTCGTGCTGGTACACTACCTGATAACATCTCTCACAGGTGAAGTAGTGCTTAACGAACACTGCAACCTTCGGCCATGGCAGTGGTAGTGAACAGAGTGCAACACCCCTGCCTTTAGGTTCGACCCGCTCCCCTGGTAGAAGAAAATCTTACTGTGTGTTCAGAATGAGGTGTTTCTGACTGAACCAATGAGTACCATTGGTTGGTAACCCTGAAACCTATGCTATATCCTCCTCCGTTACTAGAATTTGCACTCCCTGAACAGTAGAGCATCCTTCTTTCAAATTGCATGCGAATTCCAGAACTTGATGAGAATCAAAATCTGGGAGCCTTCGGAAATAGTCCACCCATCCTTCTTGTAGAAAAATTTGGTATGCTTCCTGGTAAAGTTCCAATAGAGCCGTTGAGCCAGGTTCATGTCTAACAACGTTTCCTCTCATAGTTACTAGTTCAGTAAAATGCAGAGTACAGAACCGAGTTGCCGCAACCGAAATAGAGTAAGATGTTTCAAATGAGGTTATGACACAATAAGACATAGACGGGGTGATGAGACACAACCGTGAAAGAAAAATAAATGACGGTAATTGGCGTATCATAGAATGATTGCAATATTTTGGTATTGTCCCTCAACTGCGGTTAAAATGATAGGTTTGAATGTATGGTGATTTTGGCAATCATATCAATATCTTCTCATTAACTACAGTTTAATATTTACACATAAACACGCATACCTTCACATTTTACCTTTGGTTGTTGTGCAGAAAATATAATCTCATCGTCAATAGATCACCGATGGTCATGAAAAAGGGTTTATAAAGTATGAGGGTATTTATACAAAAGGTTTTCTATATTCACGAGAAGTGATAGTGAAGGAACATAATTATCAGGATGAATGTATAATTCCTTTAATGAAAAGTGATATGTATCCATCATTTTTGAGAGAAAGTAATGGTTCAATCTCGGGAAAATTGGGAAAATTGGTGCTTCTTAGGGAAAGATGGAAAAGATTGGTGTTTCAGCAATAGGAATAAAAAAAAATGGTGTTTCAACAACAAGAATAAAAAATGGTGTTTTAGCAACATGAAAATGGTTTTTCAGCAACGGGAAAAATGGTGTTTCAGCAACGGGAAAAATGGGAAGATGTTGCTGAAGGGTAGTGAGAGGGAATAGATTATGATTTGAAGTGAAATGGAAATGTTTCCCAAGCCGAACCTTGATCCTTCCTATATTGAAATTGTTCTTCTCAGCCAGCCTCCAAATCTAAGATTTGCAAAATAGTTAATTGTAACATGGCAATCCTTGATAGGGATTATTAGTTAAGAAATCTAATCTAAAAAAAAAACATGTAAATAGAAGAACTAAGTGCAATGAGGGATATCAGACTCTCCCAAAAATACATAATGTATATCTGTCATGCAAGTGGCTTTGAAATCCTCTTTAGAAATAGGTTGTTGATACAAACAGAGCTGATACCCATTCACTAACAATGGTGTTCTAGAATCATCAATTGTTAGGAGCTTAACTGTGCCATTTGGGAAAACAGTATCTACTTCATAAGGTCTTAGCCACCTTGTTCTTAATTTTCCTTGAGCTCAATTACCTTTTTGGAACTGCTTATGCTTAATGGTTTTATCATGCCACCTGGTTTTTTGTTGTTGTATCATAGTTGTTTGATGGATGGCATCCAACCTCTTTTCATCCAATTCCTGAAGCTGCTGCAACCTAACTGTCTGTGCATCAGTCAAGTCAAGGTTAACAGCTAAAGCAGTTCTTAAGGTTTTAATTTCAAATTCCACAAGAAAAACAACACTTTTACCATAAACTAATTCATAAGGTGAAAAACTTGTAGTGTTCCTCCAAGTAGTTCTGTAAGCCCATAATGCTTCAGGAAACATTTGAAACCAATCCCTTCTATTCTCCTTTACCATTTTTGTTAAAACAACTTCTATGACTTTATTCGTACTTTCCACCTGCCCATTGGCTTGGGGTTGATAAGGCGTAGTCATTTTATGATTAATATGATATTTCTGAAGTGTATCTTTAAAGCCATGAGAGTTGAAAGGAGGTCCTTCATCTGTGACTAGTTATTTAGGCAATCAAAACCTAACAAAGATTTCTTCAAATAGAAAGGTTAAAACAAATTCTTCATTAGCTCTAAGGAGTGCCTTAGCTTCCATCCATTTGGTCATATAATCTGTGCAAACCAGTATATAAAATCTTTGATTGGATGGAGGGTTGATGGGACCTATGAAATCTAGAGCCCATCTTTCAAAGGGTTCAAGTATTACTTGGGGTTTCAGTGGCATTTCATCCCTGTGATTAGGTTGGCCCATTCTCTGACAGCTATCACAAGCCCTGACATACTTTTTTGCATCCTTGAAAAGTGAGGGCCAATAATAACCCATTCTAAGAACCTTATGTGTTGTTCTTTTATCAACAAAATGCCCTCCACAAGGGCCATCATGACAAGCCTTCAATATATCATAAACTTCATCTTCTCTAATGCATCTCCGAATTTCCTGATCAAGTCCTGTGTGAAAAAAGACACTCACTTATCCAGTTGTACCAAGCAGTTTGTTGAATGATCTTTCTTTTCTCTCTGTGTGATAGGTGTGATGTTAGCTTCCCTGCAACTAAATAATTGGTAATGTCTACATACCAAGGTGAGTGAGAAGATACTGCAAATAAATATTCATCAGGAAAGGAATCATCTACTTGAGTGTTCTCATCAGTTTTTATCCGAGAAAGGCAATCAGCCACTACATTTTCTTTACCTGGTCGATCTACAATTGTAATACCAAATTTTGTAGTAATAATAGCCATCTAGTAACTCAAGCAGTTGTGACCGATTTATTCATTAAATACTTAATGGCCGAGTGATCGGTATGAACAAAAGTAGTGTAACTGTTAATATCATAAATGACTGCTAAAAATTCCTTTTTGGTAACTGTGTAATTAAGTTCAGCAGGGGTCATATTTTTACTAATAAAATAGATAGCATAAGGAATATTGTTTTCTTCTTGGCCCAAGACAGCTCCAATTGCAGTATCTGAAGCATCAGAGGATATATGAAAGGGTAGTGCCCAACCAGGTCCTCTTAAAATAGGAGTTGTAGACAACTGATGCTTAAGTTCATTAAATGCTTTTTGACAACCATCAGTCCACTTGAATTCAATATTTTTCATAAGTAACACAAACAAAGGAGAATCTATTTTAGAAAAATCCTTGATAAATCTTCTATAATATCCAGCATTTCCTAAAAAACTTCTTACATCAGTTTGTGTTTTAGGGATAGGAAGAGTCTGAATTACCTGTACCTTAGCCGGATCAACTTGAATTCCTAGGAATGAGATAAAGTGTCCCAATACAATTCCTTGATTCATCATCATATGACATTTTTCAGTACTTAAGGCAAGATGAGCTTCTATACATCATTTAAGTACTTTCTCAAGATTTTGTAATGCATCTTCAAAAGTCACACCATAAGGAGTAAAGTCATATATAAATATCTCTAAAGAGTCATTAAGCATATCAGAGAAAATTCCTATCACTGCTTTTTGAAATGTTGTTGGAGCATTACATAGCCCAAATGGAAGAACTCTATAGGCAAAAGTTCCCCATGGAATAGTAAAAGTGGTCTTGTCTTGGTCTTGGGGTGCAATCTTGATCTGGTTATATCCACTAAAACCATCTAAAAGGGAAGAGAATCTCTTTCCTGACAAACTGTCTAGCACCTGATCAATAAATGGTAAGGGGAAATGATCTTTTTGAGTGGCTTTATTTAGAGCTCATAATCTACACACACTCTCCATTTCCCAGTTTTCTTAGGTACAATCACTAATGGAGAAATCCATTCACTATCAGATATAGGGTATATAAATCCTGCATTAAGCAATTTTTGAAGTTCTTCTTTAACAATTTCCCTTAAATTGGGATTCATTCGTCGCTGGGGTTGACAGACTGGGTGAGATCCCTCTTTGATATAAATACGATGAGTACATAATTCAGTAGAGATTCCCTTCATATCTGTGTAGTCCCATGCGAATGATTCCTTATTTTCATGAAGTAACTTCATTAACTGTTGTGTTTCAGCATCTGTTAGGTTAGGGTTTATATTCAATGTTTTTCCAAGTTCAATTTCTACTATTATGCTCTTGGAGGAGACATCAATTGATGTTTGAGATAAATTTTCAGTTTTAAGGTTTTGTTGTGATTCAGGTTCCAAGGTTGCAGTCAATTGATCATATGTTTCAGAGTTAACCGAAGAAAGTTCGGAAATAAAATTACTAATTAGTACATCCTCGGTTGTATCTTTAAAAGTTAAGGCTTGTCCAATAATCAAGGTGGGTTGGGTATCATCATCCTCATAGTCTAACCATACAGAGTTATCATTGTTAATCATAGGTGTAGCATGTGGGTAAAGAGTGAGCTACTTAGTTTCACATCCATTAGAAATTGTCATTGAACCTGATCTACAGCTGATGAAGGCATCTGCTGTAGCCAGTCAAGGTCTCCCTAAAATCAATGGATGTCCCCCCAACTTTGTTTTAGGCTATAATACAACAAAATCAGCTGGGTAGTTCCAAGATTCGACTAAAATTATCAGGTCTTCAATAACCCCTTCTGGTTTGATTATGGAACAGTCAGCTAGTTCTAGAATGGTTGGGTTTCTCTAATTACATTCTTTAACTGTAATAACTGTGCAATTTCAAGTGTCATAATGTTTATAGTAGCACCTAAATCTACCAGAACTCTGGAAACAAAATTTTTTCCAACCTTTACTGTAACTGTAGGATGACCAGGGTCACCATATTTCACAGGAGGGGTTTTTCCTGTCATTAAAGCAGCTAGATCACCCATCACATGAACTGTGAGGGGATCTTTAGCTTTTCTTTCAGGTTTATTAATGCAAATGTCTCTAACAGTTCTAAAATAAATTGGTACATCTCTAAGTGCTTGTAAGAGTGGAATTTTAACATACAGATTCCGCAATTCTCCTAGAAGGTTAAAAGTAGGTGGCTCAAGTGTCTTGGTAAGAGTCAGACGTTCAGGGAATGGCGGCTCTGCTGTTTTAGCAGTTTTATTAGAGGGTGACTCAACTGTTCCAGCATTCTTATTGGATGACTTATCTTTTCCTATCTCCTCTTTATCAGAGTCAGAAGGAGTAATGTCGTCAATAATAGGTTCGACTACTCTCCTAGACTGCAAATGAATATCATTACATTGCATAGGGAAAATAGGCTGGTTTTGAATATCAATGACCTGCAGAGCTTTATTATTATTAGTGTTGGGGTTCGGTTGTACAAGCAATTGGGGTCTCATTGTTTGGCTATTTGGTGGAGTGTTTGATGGTAGAGAGAGAGATAGCTGATACTGGGGGAATTGGTTTGGAAATGGGATTTTCTATGCTATCCAGCTTGGGTTCGACTAATTAAAATAAGATTGTTGTAGAGACCAGGGATTCTGTATTGTAGGATCCGCAAAGGGAGGGTTTGGTTGCTGCATGGGTGGGAAGTTCATTTGGTTGAAGGGTAGGTATTGCATTTGATTTAAGGGCAGGTAATTTGCTTGAAAAGGAGGATGATTATTCCAACGATTAAATGGAATATTAGAATTCATACCTTGTCTTCATGGTTGCCATTGCCTCCTCTGTGTCAGCAAGTAAACTGCTTCAGCTTCTTCTTTAGTTGGTTGTAGTGCTGCTTTTATTCCTGGTAAAGAAGGGCATTGTTGATTCTGATGGTCTTTCTCGCAAATAGTGCAAATTGGTACCTTGTCTAGTGGGCATTCCCTTAGTGGGTGTTTTTCTCTGCATTTAGAGCAGAAAATAGCCAAAGCAGCTTCTGCCTCTGCCTGCTTCTTTTTAACCTGCAAGGTGTCAATTTGTGAAGCAAAAGAGCTTAACATTTCAGTTTTAAATTCTTCAAGTAAGTTACCTATTTCAGCCCTTGTTGCTCCTCCACTAGCTGATTTTTGGACTTTTGAGTATGTACTACTTTTTCTTTTTGGTCTGTTTACTGCTCCTCTTGAACATCTTTTACAGAGGTTGACAATCTCATCATACGATTCCTTATATATATCCCCCTTTCCAAGCATATTCAACATGTCTAAACAGTCATCCCGTACCCCTTTCAACAATATTGACTTAAGAATATCCTTACTCATATTAGGATGATCGGATCTCTAGAAATTATATTGTAATCTCTCCAAAAAATCCTCCAGATTTCCGTCCTCCTTCTGAACCATATTAAATAATTCCTCCTTCTTTTCTCTTCTTCGGTAATAGTCTTGGTATTTGGCCAGGAACTTTTCTTTCATCTGATCCCATGTTGTGATCACATGTCCTCCCAAGCTCATGAACCACCTCAGTGCATTTCCTTTTAGTGTTGCTGGAAATAACTTTAAATTTTGAGGATTAGTAACATAATCATAACTCTACAAAATATATCAAATTCAAACAGAAATTCATCAGGGTCTTTAGATGATAAACCATGGAAATTAGGTAGGGCTGAGAGTGGGATGTTTTTCATAGAAGTTGCCCCTCTAGGAAGATCTTCAATAGGGAATTCTAAGGTGGAAAGGGAATTTTCTCCTCTTCCTTATCTTTGACCCCCACCAAATGGTCCTTCATTATTTCTGTCCATTGGTTGTTCCCCTATTTCACTTGCTCGGTCTTCAGCGCTTTCTGTTGGGCTCTCAATGTTCTGAATTAGTTCCTCAACTTCAATATCTTCTATTGGTTCTTCAATATCTTCCACTGACTCCTCAATTTGTTCTACTGTCTCTTCGGCCCTTTCTGGTCCCAATACTTCCTCCATTTCATAGTCCGTCTGGAGAGAGTGTTGAGTCTGTGGCCTCCGAGAGCTTATCTTTTGAGATGTTTCAGCTTTTAAAATAATGTTGTCAATGAAAGTTTTCCTTCCTCCTCTACCTTTGCCTCTGCCGCCTGTAGGGTTAGTTTTCCTGTGTCCTCTCATGCATCCTGTACATCTAAAAGAAAATCATTAATTCTCTTAAAATCTTCAGTTGCCTTCCCTGGCAATTGCACCAAAATGTTGGTCACTTTAATTGCTTATTAATTAAACAGTCGAGTGCCACATAAATTATCGACCCGGGAAAGTATGATTATTTCAAAGGAAACTACGTACTATATGTACTCAATTTTAATAGCACTAAAAATTGTAGTATTAATAAATCACACCTCGTTTAAATATTCACTCTATGTTACAACAACTATACTCCATTACAGATATCTAACAAGAGATGAATAATTGATGAGAAAGAATAAATATGCAAAAGAAAACAATGGCTATTCTGTAACAAAGGATCAGGACCCTATCCCCAGAGTGGGAACCTTTAGCACCTGCCTTTGTTCATCTAGTTCGCCAATTCACTCTGTAAACCTAATCACCGGTGAGACACTCATGAAATAACATCAATCGATTAAGAAAGAAACAGAGTTTCAACAAAAGTAAAATAACATCCAGAAATAATACTTGTTAACAAGGTATGAACAGAAATCACACTTAACACACAACAGAAAAATAATGGGTGAATCTTGTGATGAAGGTGGGCCCTGTCCTTCTCACAAGATTCCCCAGGAAACAGAGACTAAAAGGAGATACTCAGAACAAAACTCTATTCATTCATCAATATACCATATTACGGAAAAGATTCAGTCTTGTTCCTTCAACTACAACCTCCTGTTACAGCTTGTTCATTTTCCCTTCTAATGTAGATGTCTCCTCTTTATAGAGGAGACATCTATTACAAAAGATTTACATTATAGATTCTAGTTCAACCCATTATACAAAAATAGGGAAATCAGTTTCCCGTCAATAGAATGATGTTACAATAATTTAGATTATGAACGTTAAATCCAATGTAACAGCTTCCTCGGTGATCAATCAGGTTCCTCTGTTGTTGTCAAATCTGGTACGCAAATCTCAACTGTTTCAGCTTCAAGATTTGCGTGTTGTTCTTGCTATTTCAGCTTCGAGATTCACGTGTTGTTCTTGCTGTTTCAGCAAATGCAAAAGATAGTCTTGCCAGCTTCAGGTAGTTTCAGCAATGCGGTTTGCACATCATTCTTTAATTGTTCAACAACTTAATCAACTTCAAAGATCAATTATGAAGATAGCATGATTATATGTTAAATAATTAAACATATAGCGATGAGAAGAGTCACTGCATACCTTGGAATAATTGAGTCAAAACACTAACAAGGACTTTCAATCATGGGTTGAAAAGGGTGATATTATAACAAAATGTATGGTCAAAAAGAGACAATATGGGGTCCTAACAATCCGTCCTTCTAAAATGCCTTTCTTTCATATGAGTCCCTGCTGAGATATGTGGATTCCTAGACCTCTGCAGATGCATTGTATTCTTCACAACGACAGAGGACACAAACTTGGTTGCTCTTAGGATGCCCAGAACCCTAAAATGATTGCCTCATTCCGAGTGCCTAGTGCCATGTCTAAACTGCATGGCAAAAGGCTGCCATGGCTATAACTAGGAAGTGGACCTGTTGCTTTGGGAGGAGCCGGAGGAGAGATTTCCTCACCATGTGATACATGTGAAATTATGTGTTGTTGTAGTTTATGAAACTTTGAATCATATTCTTTGGAGATCCATGCAAGAAGACCAAATTTTCATCTACATTCCAATGCATCGTCATGATGACTCTACAAAGGTACTCATCAGATATTTGAAGTCTAAAGATAAATAAGAGAGAGGAGTCACAGTCATGGTAGCCGATGCCATAGAAAATTACATGGCTCAAAGTGGAGGAGCACCATTCTTGAAACTAGAAGAATACAAAAAAAATTACATTAAAGACTGTAATAAACAATTCCCCATACATATTGAGTTGTTCCTCATGCTGTCTGGAAATGAACACGCTTAGCATTAGATGCACCTAGTGAAGCCATGTTGAAAGAATTGCAAATGGGACTATGGTTATAATAGTGAAAATCAGTTGACTTGACAGTTAATGGTATCTAATGGTGGAAAAACATTTAATTGTCTAACAATGGATTTGATGGTCAAGATTATGACAGAAAGGAAGGTGGAGTAGTTGATTTCAGAGGGGAACGCATTACGACTTAAATACAATTATTTGTGCTATATCATTATAATTTTCCTTTGTATTCACTTCAACTAATATTTGATACTCACGCAATAATAAGCATTTATCCTTAGCCTTTTCTTGTATCCCCATCAAAATTGTATCCACTTTTACATTTTACTCATACTAATTATATAATGCTTTTATAGTTTGCTCATACTAATTATATAACTAGTTACTTTAGTTATCTTATTTATGCATGCTTTAGGGTAAAAAGATATTTTATCTTTGGCTTGAGTTTACTTGTCATGTGTTTTTATTTCATTAAAAAGTTTCATGTATGATTTTTGGATTGTATGGTAATTTTATGATTTATTTTAAATTTTATAATTTAGTTGTCTATGATATTAACTTTGTTTTCTTTTTCATTTTTTTTTTAATGATGAGCGTGAATTCATTTATCATTTGGCATTATGTTCGTCAAATTTTATTTCGAGTATGAGGTAGAAATTTTATTTTTAATTACAAGCGAGTAATTAAAATTTTGCTAATAATTAAAATTTGATTAATTGTCTTGCATTCCAAGTTTTGTTCTCAAAATTATAAGTAAAATTATTCTTCAATGTTAACTAGTTAAGATTAATGACAATCTATATCTTTAGAATAATTTAGAATTGTTCTAACTTTTCATGCAGGTTCTTTATTTTTTTCTTTAATTGGTTGCCTTGATATACAACTATAACATATATTGATGTAACACCCTATTTTTTTACCAAGTTTTATGTATTACTTCAAACTTTTACTTTTCTTAACATAGACTGTTAAAGGATTAATGTTGAAAAGCTAGAACATATTGTTATTTTTTTTATTAAAGAATTTAAACAGTTTGGTAAAGAATTGAATGAAACAGTTACATAACTCCTTAGAGAGTTAGAAATAGTTGCCCATATTTCCTTTCTAAGAATGAGGAAGGGAAGGAGGGAGGGGGAAAAAGCAAGGACATTCTACTTAAATGTTTCCTTGAGCTGGGCACAAAAAACTAGTGGGAAAAAAATCTATGGATAACACTTGAACTGGTATGCGACTTGAGGCTAGACCATGGTCTTGAAGCCCAAGATACTTGACTGTATCTGCCTATTAACTGTCAAGAGAAGGAAGTGCTCGGAGGGGGACTCTGGATGTAATTGCCAGGTTTGTGGCTGGGTGGAGAGACCTTCCAAGAACAAAAAGTACTTATATGGTTATAAACAAGAAGAAAGACATAAGTGATAAATTTTGTGCTTAGTATTCATTACTAGAAAATAATTACTCTTAGCCAAGAATGGATGATTATCAATAGGACTAAATTACCATGTATATTATGTTGCTTTTATGAATAGATATTTAGTAAGTAGAATCTATTTCTTTTTATGATTAAGACAAGTGCTAATACTATTTTATCAAATGTATGGTTAGAAATGTATACTCTCAATTTCATTACTAGTTATAATTTGCTTACTCACATGTTCCTTGAAGTATATAGCTTTAAAGAGTTCCAATCAATAACAAGAAAATGATTCTGAAGCCCTTGTAAGGTAGTTCTTCTACCATCAACTCAGAGGAAATAGCAACATGAATAGTTTAAGAATTAAATGAAACAAATTGTATCTTACAACAGAGCCACAAATTGTATTTAAACAAATGCATAGAGATCAAAGAGATTTAACCCATATCATTAACCATAAACATCATACATATTCTTCTAATTACCAAGTGCAAACATGAAGTTGAATAATGTAAACCCTTTTCCATTAATAATTCACCAAGCTCACAGAAATCTATTAAATCATGATAGAATCGCGAGGGTCTAACATGGCTCTCAATCAATTTTAGAATAAAGGATCGAGAGCCAACCACCCATGCAACATTTAAATCTAAAATACTTAACTGAGAATAAGAATCTCTAAGGAAGAAATTAAAGATTAAAAAGATTGTTCGGGTCATAGTTACAATAATACAATATGGAAATCTTGCAAACCGGTTTAAAAACCCTTAATAGCATAAAATAGTCAGTCAGAGTGTTGGTGTGGTTCCCTCGTACTTAAACCGAAACTAAAAATGTCATATTTCTTAGCAATCTCAAATTAAAGAGTTGGATGAGCCTCGGCATAAGGTTGAAAACCTATATGAAGAACTAAGTTACCTAAAATAAGTAAAATACTTTAGAAATTAACCAAGGCCAAAAGGAAATCTTCATCTTGCAAGTCGCCGAGGGTTTGATGATAGAACCAATCTAAGAATAGAAGATGATTACCATGTTAGGAAGCCCCCCGACTCTGAACTTCATTGAAATCACGTGATAAAAGGTTTTACCTACAATGACATACCAAAAGTTAATCTTGTTGGAATCAGGAGCAATATTTGACATTAAGTGAACAACAATACAATATTCCTCTCTTACATGGGTAGGAGCTGCACTAAGTAAGAGGAGGATGAATGCATGGAGGAACTGTTCGGGGGTTAGTGCCTCCATGTAGGTAGGAAGAAATTAAAGGAGTAAATGTTCTGTAACCATGAAAATTCTTACCTTTGTGGGAGAGTCGCCTTCTTTCCATTGTGTCCTCACTGGAGTGAGTAAAGCAACAGCTAGAGAAAGTACCTGCGTTAGAGGATAAAGGGATCAGAGAAATCGTTTTGAGTTGGTAGCCAAAACCAAATACAAAACATTAATAGAGATACACGTGCAATATATTACCAGTATAATAGCCAGATCCCAGTAGAACGAGGAGTGTCGATGCCACCATGAATTTCTCCATCAACCCTTGATAAGTTGCAGAGCCACATTACATAGTGCACATTTCATCCAAATGAGAAATGTGCATAACAGGGAACCTGATGTATGGCATAGGTTTAGCCAGGAGCACGAGAGTTGTTGAACCTATCGACCCAAAATCCTACGATGGAGAATCATTTAGTGGCTAATGCTCATGGATTTTTTGGCAAGAGTAATCAGAACCAGACTGTCAAGTAATTAAGGCAGATCCACAGGTGGCAACTCCACTCTCAGTCTACCTCCTCGGTAGTATAACTCCACCATAATGATGAATTTTCCATATGGGGTGGACCTATGCGAAGGTCTATTAAATATAATCTGGACAACCAGTACCCCAAACATAAATAACGTTTCAACCTTAGTCAATAACCTTTCAACCTTCATCAATAACCTTGGAAGGATGTGCACATTGCATTTAATGGAATATTTTAATTACAATGTGGTTGTATTATTAAAAAAATAATTACTGTGATATGTGATGAGCATTACAAATGGTATGAGAGTCGAGGTTCACACATTGAGACTTCTGGGATAGATAAATACACGTTTAATTAAAAAAAAAATTATAGTATACATATATCTATGCAAAAAAACTGAGTATGGGTGAATGTGAACACAGAGACAAAGGTCAACACCCAAAGAGTAGAAATGCAGAGGATCTGCAAACTATTAAACCAGTCGGAAGTGCCTTATGTAGAGGCCAACCCGAATATATGGATACAGATGGGAGAAGAATCTCGGCAGGCCAACACTTCCATGCTTGAAAAAATGCAACAATTACGTGTAGAAATGATGAAATTAAGGATAGACAATGAACGACTAAGGCATGAATAGGAAAGGATCCTTAAAATAATGTCCGACTGACAGAATCAATGAGGTCCAAACCCTATTGCAGAGGATAGGGAGAAGACCCCAACAACCCATCATGGTGAAGATAATGCAGAGTTAGCAAAGGGACGTAAGGAGGATGAAGAGGGCATTTGGATAATGTGTTCGACCAAAGAAAGGCAAAAATATAGAAAGTGAAATTAAAAGGTGAGTTCAAAAAAATAAAGCTATCACTTTTTGAAGGAGAATTTGAAGAGGCAGCTGAAGCATGGATGATCGAGATGGGTAAATATTTTCAGATTTATGAATATAGTGACAAACTTAAAGAACAATTGGCAGTTTACCAATTAAGGGAAAGGCCACCCTCTGGTGGGAAGAAATTAAGATTGTGAGAAAAATTGGTAGAGAAAAACTAACGAGGCAAGAATTCTAAAAACATTTTAAGGTCAAATATTTAACTGAGCATTACTATGCTGAAAAAGCAAAGGAGTTGCATGAGTTAAGGTTGGGAACCTTGATGATGGATGAATACATGAAACAATTTACTTCCTTGCTATGATATGTCCCATACATGCAGGAGGAAAATGCCAAAATCCAATGGTTTATTAGTAGTCTACCCAACTTGATGAAGGAAAAGTTAGAATTTTATTATCCTAGAACAATGAATGATGTGGTGTGAAAAGTCCATATCTATTATTAGCAAATGAAACAGAAAAGTGAGGGGCCCAAAGAAGCCATAGGTAGGAGAGTGAGGAATTTACCTCCAAAAAGACAACCAAAAGTCACAAATGGAAGGAGTAATCAACAAAGAACTTTTGGTAAATTCCCAAGGAACCCGTCAAAAGTCCCAGCTTACACCAAAAATAGAGAGATGGAGGGAGTTAGTAAACTTTCTACTAAACAACAACCAAAACAACCTCTACAATGATGGGGATGTGGGGAATCCCATTACTACAAGAATTGCCCACACACAGCCTAAACATAACAACTTTCAAATATGCAAGAAGCCTCCACAGTTGGAGATATAGTAAAGAGTATGCCCATAATTAATGTTGTCTTGGACAATCATCAAGTAGAATACTAGCCCACCATGATCGAGTTCGAAGGTATGATTGTTGATCAACATGTTTCTATTTTGTTTGATCCATCTGCTAGCCTAAGCTACATTAGTCCTAAAGTGGGAGAGAAATGTTAGCTGCAAAGGAGTAAATTTAAGAAATATTGGTTAGTTTAGAAATCCACCAGGACAAAGAGAAGGGTATCTACGAAAACAAAAAACTTCCCTATCACAGTTTCAGGTCAATCCATCCATGTTGATATGAATATACTCCCCTTAGGTTCATATGATGTACTAATAGGGATGGACTAGTTGGAAGGGCATTGGTCCATATTCGATTGTAAAGAGGAATAAGTAAGTTACCTCACATAGTTAGGGCAGAGAAAGGAAATTCAAGGGATCAAGAAAAACATTAAATTACATCCTACTACTACTAACCAGCTAGGTAGATGCATTAGAAAGGGCTGCCATATTTATGTTTTCCAAGAAGGATACACTAATGACTAAAGGAAGATGACTTCATTGGAAAATATTCTTGTGATTCAGGGTTTCACGGATGTGTTCCCTGAATCCATTCCTGGATTTCCACCTAGGCATGATATTTGTTTTACCATTGAATTAATACCTAGAGCATCTCTTGTTTCGAAGGCTCCTTACCACATGAGTATCCCTGAGTTAAAAAAACTCTAAATGCAGCTTCAGGAAGTTTTGGATAAAGGGTACAATTGCCCAAGTGTATCTCCTTGGGGATCCCCTATGTTATTTGTACAAAAGAATGCTGGAACATTAAGACTATGCAATGATTATCGTAAGCTAAATAAACTCACCATAAAAAACAAGTACCCTTTACCCCATATTGAAAATTTATTTGATCAAGTGTAGGGGGGCAATGTATTCTCAAAAATTGACTTAAGGTTGGTTACCACCAGATTAGGATAAAGGATGAAGATATTTGCAAAACCGCATTTCGAACTTGTTATGACCATTAGCAGTTCATGGTACTACCTTTTGGCCTTACCAATGCTCCAACCACTTTTGTGAGCCTGATGCACAACATTTTTCAGCCATTTCAAGATAAATTTGTACAAATTTCTATTGATGATATACTAATTTATTCAAAAAATCAGGAGGATCATCAGAAGCAATTGAGAATAATATTGTAGATTTTATGAGATAATCATCTATACACTAAGTATAACAAGTGCGATTTTTAGAAAAGTCAAATACAATACCTAGGCCATGTTATATCAACCAAAGGAATAACAGTGGATCAAGAAAATATCAAAACTATTATGGAATGGACCACTCTGAAAAATGTTGCTCACTTTAATGCCTTTTTGGGCTTAGCGGGCTATTACTGTTGTTTCATTAAAGGCTTTTTGAAAATAGATTTTCCTATGACCTCGCTATAGAAAAAAGGGCGTGCCTTCCAATCAAAAACAAAATGTCAACAAAGTTTTGAATAGTTGAAGCAATTACTTACTATTGCACTGATGCCAAAAGTAGAAAATCTAGAAAAATCCTTTGTGGTTTGCATAGATGCAAGTAAGGAGGGTGTTGGTGGTGTATTAACACAAGAAGGGAAGGTCATAGACTATTAATCCCAAAAATTGAAATATCATGAGCAACGATACTCTGCATATGATCTTGGGTTGACTGTAGTAATACACGCGCTCAGAATGTGGTGACACTACCTCCTAGGAAAGAATTTTCTATTATTAACCAATCATAGAACCTTACAAATTTATTTAACCATACTAGTTTAAATGCTCGGAAAGTGATATGGACCACATTCTTGAGTGAATTTGACTTCGAAATGAAGTACCTTAAGGGAAAATAAAATCAAGTGGCCGATGCATTAAGGAGGAAAAGGCATTGTGTCTACGAAATACAATTTAGTGAAATACAATCTAACATTCCTAAAATCATCATAGAAGCATCCCTCAAATACCCAGACTATGAATTCCTTTGGAAGCAATCATGAGAAGCTCAAGAGGGAAATAGTTTGATTATGGTATAAACTCAGAAAAATGTTAACATTCAGAAATAGGATATATGTTCCCAACCAAAATTATGTCAAATAATTGTTGTGTTAAATTTTAAACTTTTGTGATCATTTTTTGGAAAAATATGACCCGAATTATCCATAGTGCCTTGTTCATCATGTCGAGAGTTTGAACCCCAAAGGGAATCCATCAGTAGGATAGAAAATGAGTGATCACTCATTTTTTGTCATGATGATGGATCCCCTTTGGGGTTCGAAATGTTGACATGATGAACAATGTATTGTGGATAATCCCAGGTCATATTTTTCCAAATAATTGTTATTGGATGAATTTCATAGGAAGCCTTACACCACTCACACAAGACACCAAAAACTATTGTCTTCCATCAGGAAAAATTATTTCTAGCTAGGTTTAAGGAAGGATGTTGCATAATACCTATCAAAATGTTTGGAGTGACAATTGGTGAAGGTGGAACATCAGCACCCCATTGGTCTATTGCAGTTGTTACCCATTCCTGAGTGGAAATGGGATACAATCACTCTAGACTTCATCACAAGGTTACCTCACACTAATAAATAACATGAATCAATTATGGTGGTAGTGGAAAAGTTAAGAAAAATTGTTGATTTCATACCTGTGAAATGTACCTACAAGACTGTAGAAATTGCAGACATATTCATGAGGGAAATCTTCCGGTTACATGGGATACCCAGGGTAGTAAACTCCGACCGAGATGTAAAATTTACATCCACATTTTGGAAAACCCTCTTTGTTGGGTTAGGTACTTGGATTCAATTCAATATTGCCTACCATCCACAGAAGGATGGCCAAATAGAGCGAGTGAATCAAGTACTAGAAGACATGTTAACGATGTTTGTAATGAAACAACCGCACAAGTGGGAGGATTACCTCAACCTGGTAGAGTTCGCCTATAATAATGGACATCAGTAATCATTGGGCATGAGAACTTTTGGGGTGTTGTGTGGAAGAAAGTGTAGGGTACCTGTTAGATTCCGTCTCATGTCAGAGATTGATTCTTCTTCAAAACCCTGTTTTGAAGAAGAAATCATTAAATGTGTTGTGTAATTTATTTTCCAGCTCTTCAAAAGGTAGCAGCGACTTCAAGCTCCTATCCCTGCACAAGCACAATTCAAAACATCATCAGCAATGCAGATGATAATTGTTATCCTGCTCATGTGGAACCAACTTTGGCATTTATCCTACAAGGTACTGGCGTTGTGGTATTGAATAATGAATTGGGCTTCACTACTGAAAACACCAGAGCTCTTTGTGATGTTGGGAATTCAACAAAAAAGGACTCCAGTGCTAGCTATATTGGACACAAAGGAATTGGCTTTAAATCAGTATTTCGGGTGACTGATTCACCAGAAATTCATTCAAATGGCTTTCATATGAAGTTTGATATCATTGAGGGGGAACTTGGCTTAATTTTGCCAACCCCTGTACCTCCTCTATGCAATCTTGCATTGTTTAGTAGAGAACTAGCAACTGGAACCGAGAAATCAAGTATTGCAAATGGCAGATAACATCAAAGATCTTCGAAATTATGCGCACAGGTGTTATGAGTAAAATGGATTAACATTCAGTACAATTGAGACATATTCTAATGGAGACATGGCTATATGACAACACGATACATGATGTCCTTCTTCAGGTTTTATGCATAAGAGAAGATTCCCTGGAGGAATTATATCTTAACCGAATGCTTCATCCAAAAGAAATTGAGTGGCTGCAACATGCTGTGTATTCAGCTATGGATCTAGTGGGTGTTGCACTTAATTATGTTACAGGTGGTGAATACTTAAAGGATTATGTAGGTGCATCAACTTTGGACCAGTGTTTGTTTCTATCAACGTCTATGCCTATTCCCTTTGTCAATGCTGCAACTTCCCTACTGGGCTTCCATCGTAATGGTTCACTACAGTTGGCTACATCAAAAGTGCTGTGCAGTTTATGTGTTATTGCACGAAGGAAGCGCCCTCATTCAGTTAGTATTGAAAGCCATCTGCTGAGTGTTAAACAGAGAAATTCTTTGAGTTCTGTCCTCTCTCATCTGTTATATAAGGAAGGTGCTTCATCAAAATGTTGAGCTCTTCTCCGCGGTAATGGACCTTATCACGCTTGCAGCTGTTTATCAGCCTTCATTTGTAAGCTTGTTGAAGAAAAATATTGATCTGATGGAAGTCTGAACCTCTAAGGCATCTTCAGCACTCTTACCAAAGGAATTTTGAATGACATCCTTTTGAGACTACCGCGTTGTCTATTTGAGGGTTACATATGGCCCTGATATCTGGCTATATGAGTGGAGGATTGTAGGCACGTAAGGATGGCAAGCGCTGGATAAAGCCGATGGTTCTTACGGCATCTCTCTTCCCATTTATGTGCTTTGGCAATGGATTTATATTGAAACATCATTCTATGGTTCTCTGGCTGCCATTCCTTTTGGCACTATGGTGGTAGTCGCTCTCAGTTTGTTTTAATTTACACAGGTTGCAGGGTTCTCATTAGATGTATCGAGCTTCAATGTTAAAACTAGCATTATTACATTGTGGGCATTCTGCAAATCAATTTTATTCATGTGTAGTTTTCGTCTCTTTACTATTACTCTTCTGGATGGTAGTGCGAAGGTGTGTGCGCATGGTTCTGGACAGAGTGCGGAAAAATTGTCGCAAGTGTTACCAGATGAGTCCTATGCTTGGCCCGAAGATGGAGCAGTGCCCCTTCTCTGCACAAACCAAGAAGTTCACTTTCAATGATGGCAAAACAGATGATGGAGGCAATGGAATTTATGATAAAAGAATTAGTGGACCAGTTGGTGTGCCGGCGATATCTGATGACGATGGGTTGGGTGAGACTATGAAAATGCCAGGTTTAAGCGACATTGTGCAGAGTGGTGAAGCAGTGGGGGCTTCGCTGGCTGGTGAAGGTGGGAAATCTGGCGCAGCTAAGGAACAACCTCGTGAACCAATGCAGTGGGTAATTTATCCTTGGATACATGTCAATTGTAACTTTCTGTTTAATGAAAACCAACTTTGGCCTATCTATTTTCCAGATCTTCGTCCCGGAAGGAATTTCTGAGGGGTTTTCAATGTTTTGTCGTCTTTTCCCTGGAAAATAGGCTTGGAGTCCTGCCAGTTGAGTTGAACATGCTACTAATTATAGTTGTTGTTTTGTCTATGGCCTTAAACCCCCTTTCTCAATGACGATTGGGTGCAGAGCTGCTGAGGCAATTGATTCAAGGTTTGTGACAAATGGAAAAAGCACAGAAGTAAGGAATTTCGATGTCAGTGAACCGGTTGTCATTCTTGGATTTGGCCAAATGGGTCAGGTTCTTGCCAACTTTTTGTCTACTCCTTTAGTTGCTATTTTAGATGGAGATCTGTCTGCATTTGACTTGGATCCTACAGTTAGAAAGATTGCTCGAAATCTTGGCTTTCCTGGGATGGATCACGACCAATTGTGTTGCAGACAGCTGGTGTTACTCTACCAAAAGCGTAATGGTCATGTATTCTGGAAAGAAAATTACTGTGCAGTCCGTTGAAAGGCTCCGATACTCTGTAAAGGACTTTGTTCTTTGATTTCTGCCAGCGATTGTTGGGATCCTTTAGAGATTTTGTGGGGTTATGGGCGATGTGGCTCTTAGAAGGCGGATTGTGAGTTATTGTTGATGTGTTGGACGTGTTGGAGTTCGATGAGTGGCTCTGCCTATTGGGTCATTCTTGTAAATAAATTTAAATTAAATGTTGAATGCAACCGTGCTCAGTACAGTTGTCACCATAAGTTGAATCGACGGAATGTTAGCTTAAAGGTTGTTTTAGTAAAATGGCAAATGCAACGTGGCAAACCGAACTTAAGTCAAGGTTATCTATCACAACCAAAGAATGCGATTTTGTTTAAGATTTCAATCTTGATCCTATGAGGATCTGCGCTCCAATATTTATCTTTTAAGTAGCCAATGATCAGAGAATTTTTAGGGACACAGTTCTGTTTTAGAATAGATGAAAACACTCTTTCCTATTTTTGTAATTGCAGTTGAAACAACACCTTTGCTATTGGACCGATTCGTTTTTCCCTAAGCAGATTTTTTTTTAATGTATTAAAAATTCATTGGTAGGGGGGAGAGTTTTCTAAGTGCTGAGAGTGCTGGAGAACAGAGCTTTCAATGTACAGTTTTTGGCAGAGAGTTTAATGAAATTACACAGCTCTGACTTCTGAGATTCCTGTGGTATGAAAGTTAGCATTAGTTTTCCTTTTGTTTCATATGTAATCTGTTATGTTCCATTTCACTACATGATCATTTCTAACTGAACAAAAGAAGTGTTTAGGTAAGAATTCATGCCTGCCATGCTCTGCCTATAAGTTTGTTCATGTTCAATGTTTTCTTCTGTTTGACAAGGATTCAAAGTTATTGTTTGCCCTTGTTAGCTCCTCACCAGTCTTGCCATCCCATTTAAATCTAGATTTGGTGTTAAATTTCTTACCTACCTTGCCTCAGTTGATAATCTGTGTTGTTCATTATTTTTCTCTGTTCAAACTGTGATTTTGCCCATGCAGCCCAGAAAAACCCCTTTATTTAATTAAAAACCCCAAATCAAATCTTTCTAATCAGTTTACTAGCCTAATATCAGTGTTACCTTGTTGGTCATCTCCTTAATTGAAGATTTTATGAGATAGACCGGAGAGAGCCTTCTCCTGCCCCGTAGGGCTAGCTATGAGGTTAAAAGGTTTGATGTTGCCTTGAGGTTTGCCTTTTTTAGCCTGAGGTGAAATTTCAAGCGCTAACATACTAGCGACCATACTGGGGAGAACATTCGACTTGTTGATTGTCTCATCCCAGTACATACAATCAAGGTGTAGATCTGATGCTGATGGTGGACAGCAGTCAGATTCATTTGCAGGCTGAACCATTCACCTGGCGACTCCAATTTGATTCAGACAGTTCAGTGCATGCTGATCCATTCATGCAATGGAAGGGTATGTGGCAAACCCTGCCTTGTGTGAAGCTGTAGAAGAAATAAGAAATTTGTTAGCAAATATTGAATTTGATGAAGATGTTTTCAGTGCCTTGTTTCAATGCTTCAAATCTTTAATGGTCTTCAAAACTAGTGGCTATGAGTTAATTGTTGAAAGGATTGAAGACGAGATTCAATGGTTAGACGAGCAGATTCAGTCATACGATTTCTAAGACCCTAAAAAGTTCTTGGAAATCCTTCCTCTTTCGAAACAAGAAGTCATAGAATTGCCTATAGAGGTTTACATTGACAATGTATAGCTGGAAGTATGCATTGCAGAGTTGGGGCAGCCAATAGAGTCTGTCTTCCGTGATCCTATTGCGGCATATATGGACATGTTTTTCAGTCTGATTGATAGATCAGATTGTCTTGTACTTGACCAAAGGCATTACTTACATGAAGGGCTGCCAGCAATCACATCTGTGTCTTGGCAGAAGCATTCTCAAGCGGTCACATTTTCAGGTCTACTTGAATGGCTAATTTGGCATTTTAGTATTACTTGATCTATTGTTTGTACAACAAAGTAGGGTAGCTTTGTAAATAAATAAGCAGCCATAAGGGCAGCATCATGCTTTAGTTTGCTTGAAAATTGTTAAGTTATTTTCAGTTTGAGTTCAGTTTCAGTTTGAAAATTAAGTCAAGAGTTGTGTTGATGATGACTCCATTGCCCAATGGGTGGAGGCACTGTTTGCTCTCCCAAAGTTCTGCGGTTCTTGGCACCTCCACAGAGCGGAAGATGCCATCCCAAGTGGAGCCGATGTTAGACTCCATCTCATGTCAGAGATTGATTCTTCTTCAAAACCCTGTTTTGAAGAAGAAATCATTAAATGTGTTGTGTAATTTATTTTCCAGCTCTTCAAAAGGTAGCAACGACTTCAAGCTCCTATCCCTGCGCAAGCACAATTCAAAACATCATCAACAATGCAGATGATAATTGTTATCCTGCTCATGTGGAACCAACTTTGGCATTTATCCTACAAGGTACTGGCGTTGTGGTATTGAATAATGAATTGGGCTTCACTACTGAAAACACCAGAGCTCTTTGTGATGTTGGGAATTCAACAAAAAAGGACTCCAGTGCTAGCTATATTGGACACAAAGGAATTGGCTTTAAATCAGTATTTCGGGTGACTGATTCACCAGAAATTCATTCAAATGGCTTTCATATGAAGTTTGATATCATTGAGGGGGAACTTGGCTTCATTTTGCCAACCCTTGTACCTCCTCTATGCAATCTTGAATTGTTTAGTAGAGAACTAGCAACTGGAACCGAGAAATCAAGTATTGCAAATGGCAGATAACATCAAAGATCTTTGAAATTATGCGCACAGGTGTTATGAGTAAAATGGATTAACATTCAGTACAATTGAGACATATTCTAATGGAGACATGGCTATATGAAAACACGATACATGATGTCCTTCTTCAGGTTTTATGCATAAGAGCAGATTCCCTGGAGGAATTATATCTTAACTGAATGCTTCATCCAAGAGAAATTGAGTGGCTGCAACATGTTGTGTATTCAGCTATGGATCTAGTGGGTGTTGCACTTAATTATGTTACAGGTGGTGAATACTTAAAGGATTATGTAGGTGCATCAACTTTGGACCAGTGTTTGTTTCTCTCAACGTCTATGCCTATTCCCTTTGTCAATGCTGCAACTTCCCTACTGGGCTTCCATTGTAATGGTTCACTACAGTTGGCTACATCAAAAGTGCTGTGCAGTTTATGTGTTATTGCATGAAGGATGCGCCCTCATTCAGTTAGTATTGAAAGCCATCTGCTGAGTGTTAAACAGAGAAATTATTTGAGTTCTGTCCTCTCTCATCTGTTATCTAAGGAAGGTGCTTCATCAAAATGTTGAGCTCTTTTCCACGGTAATGGACCTTATCACGTTTGCAGTTGTTTATCAGCCTTCATTTGTAAGCTTGTTGAAGAAAAATATTGATCTGATGGAAGTCCGAACCTCTAAGGCATCTTCAGCACTCTTACCAAAGGCATTTTGAATGACATCCTTTTGAGACTACCGCACTGTCTATTTGAGGGTTACATATGGCCCTGATATCTGGCTATATGAGTGGAGGACTGTATGCACGTAATGATGGCAAGCGCTGGATAAAGCCAATGGTTCTTACGACATCTCTCTTCCCATTTACGTGCTTTGGCAATGGATTTATACTGAAACATCATTCTATGGTTCTCTGGCTGCCATTCCTTTTGGCACTATGGTGGTAGTCGCTCTCAGTTTGTTTTAATTTACACAGGTTGTAGGGTTCTCATTAGATGTATCGAGCTTCAGTGTTAAAACTAGCATTATTACATTGTGGGCATTCTGCAAATCAATTTTATTCATGTGTAGTTTCCGTCTCTTTACTATTACTCTTCTGGATGGTAGTGCGAAGGTGTGTGCGCATGGTTCTGGACAGAGTGCGGAAAAATTGTTGCAAGTGTTACCAGATGAGTCCTATGCTTGGCCCGAAGATGGAGCAGCGCCCCTTCTCTGCACAAACCAAGAAGTTCACTTTCAATGATGGAAAAACAGATGATGGAGGCAATGGACTTTATGATAAAAGAATTAGTGGACCAGTTGGTGTGCCGGCGATATTTGATGACGATGGGTTGGGTGAGACTATGAAAATGCCAGGTTTAAGTGACATTGTGCAGAGTGGTGAAGCAGTGGGGGCTTCGCTGGCTGGTGAAGGTGGGAAATCTGGCGCAGCTAAGGAACAACCTCGTGAACCAATGCAGTGGGTAATTTATCCTTGGATACATGTCTATTGTAACTTTCTGTTTAATGAAAACCAACTTTGGCCTATCTATTTTCCAGATCTTCGTCCGGGAAGGAATTTTTGAGGGGTTTTCAATGTTTTGTCATCTTTTCCCTGGAAAATAGGCTTGGAGTCCTGCCACTTGAGTTGAACAGGCTACTCATTATAGTTGTTGTTTTGTCTATGGCCTTAAACCCCCTTTCTCAATGACGATTGGGCGCAAAGCTGCTGAGGCAATTGATTCAAGGTTTGTGACAAATGGAAAAAGCATAGAAGTAAGGAATTTCGATGTCAGTGAACCGGTTGTCATTCTTGGATTTGGCCAAATGGGTCAGGTTCTTGCAAACTTTTTGTCTACTCCTTTAGTTGCTGTTTTAGATGGAGATTTGTCTGCATTTGACTTGGATCCTACAGTTAGAAAGATTGCTCAAAATCTTGACTTTCCTGGGATGGATCACGACCAATTGTGTTGCAGACAGCTGGTGTTACTCTACCAAAAGCGTAATGGTCATGTATTCTGGAAAGAAAATTACTGTGCAGTCTGTTGAAAGGCTCTGATACTCTGTACAGGACTTTGTTCTTTGATTTCTGCCAGTGATTGTTGGGATCCTTTAGAGATTTTGTGGGATTACGGGCGATGTGGCTCTTAGAAGGCGGATTGTGAGTTATTGTTGATGTGTTAGACGTGTTGGAGTTCGATGAGTGGCTCTGCCTATTGGGTCGTTCTTGCAAATAAATTTAAATTAAATGTTGAATGCAACCGTGCTCAGTACATTTGTCACCATAAGCTGAATCGGCGGAATGTTAGCTTAAAGGTTGTTTTAGTAAAATGGCAAATGCAATGTGGCAAACTGAACTTAAGTCAAGGTTATCTATCACAGCCAAAGAATGCGATTTTGTTTAAGATTTCAATCCCGATCCTATGAGGATCTGCGCTCCAATATTTATCTTTTAATTAGCCAATGATCAGAGAATTTTTAGGGACACGGTTCTGTTTTAGAATAGATGAAAACGCTCTTTCCTATTTTTGTAATTGTAGTTGAAACAACACCTTTGCTGTTGGACCGATTCATTTTTCCCTTAGCAGATTTTTATTTAATGTATTAAAAATTCTTTGGTAGGGGGGAGAGTTTTCTGAGTGCTGAGAGTGCTGGAGAACAGAGCTTTCAATGTACAGTTTTTGGCAGAGAGTTTAATGAAATTACACAGCTCTGACTTCTGAGATTCCTGTGGTATGAAAGTTAGCATTAGTTTTCCTTTTGTTTCATATGTAATCTCTTATGTTCCATTTCACTACATGATAATTTCTAACTGAACAAATGAAGTGTTTAGGTAAGAATTCATGCCTGCCATGCTCTGCCTATAAGTTTGTTCATGTTCAATGTTTTCTTCTGTTTGACAAGGATTCAAAGTTATTGTTTGCCCTTGTCAGCTCCTCACCAGTCTTGCCATCCCATTTAAATCTAGATTTGGTGTTAAATTTCTTGCGTACCTTGCCTCAGTTGATAATCTGTGTTGTTCATTATTTTTCTCTGTTCAAACTATGATTTTTCCCATGCAGCCCAGAAAAACCCCGTTATTTAATTAAAAACCCCAAATCAAATCTTTGTAATCAGTTTACTAGCCTAATATCAGTGTTACCTTGTTGGTCATCTCCTTAATTGAAGATTTTACGAGATAGACTGAAGAGAGCCTTCTCCTGCCCCGTAGGGCTAGCTACGAGGTTAAAAGGTTTGATGTTGCCTTGAGGTTTGCCTTTTTCAGCCTGAGGTGAAATTTCAAGCGCTAACAGTACCCACAGATTGGAAAAATCCAGTTAATAAGTTAGTGTTGGGGATGATATGTTAGCTAAAATGGAGGGTACAGTTAAAAAGGTCCACTAAAACTTAAAAGCCACTCATGATAGGCAAAATATTTATGCAGATAAGAAAATGACTCATAAAAAATTCGAGTTGGGCAATCATGTTTATTTGAAAGTCAAACCCTCGAAAAGTAGTTTACAGTGGAAGGGTTGCACTAAGCTAGAACCCCAATATTGTGGACCGTTCCAAATCTTGGAACGAATTGGACCAATGGCATAAAAATTAGCATTCCCTGACCATATCTGGGTCCACAATGTCTTCCATGTCTCCTTGTTAAAAAAATATGTGTACAATGCTCCACATATAATTAATTGGGAAAATATACAGTTAATAAAACAATGGAATAGGTAACATTGAATTATTGTTTTGTACAATTCTAACAACAAATTGTAAATTGTGCAAGTCGAACCAGAGGGAGAGTTTCTGGTAGAACCTCTTTGTATTCTCGATCAGAGAGAAACCATCTTGTGGAAATGAGCCATCACCCAAGTTAAAGTGCAGTGGAAGCACTTTGGCCCAGAAGAGGCTACTTGGGAAGAAGGGGAGACAATGTAGAAAGCCTATCTGGAATTATTTTCTCTAGAAGAACACCACAGGCGGTGTTCCTCATAAGGGGGGAAGTTGTAACACCCTATGCTGAACAAACATTTACTTTTTTACCAATTTTTACGTATTACTTCAAACTTTTACTTTCCTTAACATAGAATGTTAAAGGATTAAGGCTGAAAAGCGAGAACATCTTGTTATTTTTTTTATTAAATAATTTAAATAGTTTGTTAAAGAACTGAATGAAATAATTACATAACTTCTTAGAGAGTTAGAAACAGTTTCCCACCTTTCCTCTCCAAAAAGGAGGAAGTGAAGGGGGAGGAGGGGGGAAAGTAGGGACATGCTGCTCGGACGTTTCCTTGAGATGGGCACAAGTAACAAGAGGGAAAAAACTATGAATACCAGTTGCACTGGTATGCGACTTGAGGCTGGACCATGGTCCTAAAGCCCAAGATGCCAAACTGTATCTGCCTATTAACTGTCAGGAGCAGGAAGTGCTCGGAGGGGGACTCTGGACGTAATTGCAAGGTTCGTCGCTGGTTGGAGAGACCTTCCAAGAGCATAAAGTACTTATATAGTTATAAACAAGTAGAAACATATAAGTGATAAATTCTGTGCTCAATATTCATTAATATAAAAGCATTATTCTTAGCAAAGAACAAATCATTATCAAAAGGACTAAATTACCAAGTATATTCTATTGCTTTTACGACTATCTATTTCATAAGTAGATTCTATTGTTTTTTATGATTAAGATAAGTACTGATACTATTTTATTAAATTTATGGCTAGAAATGTGTACTATCAATTTCATTACTAGTTCTATTCTTATTACTCACATGTTCTGTGAAGTATATAACTTTAAACAGTTCCAAGCAATAACAAGAAAATGATTATGAAACCCTTGTAAGGTAGTTCTTCTACAATCGACTCAAAGGAAATAACAACACAAACAATTTAAGAATTATATGAAATACATTATATCTTACAATAGAGCCACAAATCGTATTTAAACAAACGCATAGAGCTCATAGAGATTCAACCCGTATAATTAACCATAAACATCATACATATTTTTCTAATTACAAAGTGCGAATGTGAAGTCGAGTACTGTAAACCCTTTTCCATTTATAATCGACCAAGCTCACAGAAATGTATGAAATGATGGCAGAATTGCAAGGGTATGTCATGGTTCTCAATTGATTTCAGAAGAAAGGACTGAGATCCAACCGCCCACACAACATTTAATTCTAAAATACTTAACTAAGAATAAGAATCTCTAAGCAATAAATTAAAGATTTTTTTTTTTTTTTGAGTCGTAGTTACAATAATACAGTATGGACATCTTGCAAATGGGTTAAAAACCATTAATAGCATAAAATAGCCAGACATGGTGTTGGTACAGTTTCCTCTTACTTAAACCGAAACAAAAATGTCATAGTTCTTAGCAGTCTCAAACTGAAGAGCTGGCCGAGCCTTGGCATAAGGCCGACAACCAACTTAAAGAACTAAACTACCTAAAATAAGTAAAATACTTCAGAAATTAACGAAGGCTGAAGGGGAACCTTCATTTTGCAAGCCGCTGGAGGGTTTGATGACAGAACCAACTTAATAATAGAAGATGATTCCCATGTTAGGAAACCTCCTCACTCTAAATTTCATTTAAATCGCATGATAGAAGGTTTTACCTATGCTTGTATGATATTTGTTTTACCATTGAGGTTGGATCATGGTCCTAAAGCCCAAGATACTAGACTGTATGCGCCTATTAACTGTTAGGAGCAGGAAGTTCTCGGAGGGGGACTCTAGACGTAATTGTCAAGTCTGCGTCTAGGTGGAGAGACCTTCTAAGAACAAAAAGTACTCATACAATTATAAACAAGCAGAAACAGATAAGTGATAAATTTTGTGCTCAATATTCATTACTATAAAAGCATTAATCTTAGCCAAGAATAGATGATTATCAACAGGAATAAATTACCAAGTATATTATGTTGCTTTTAGGACTAGATATTTAGTAAGTAGATTCTATTGCTTTTTATGAGTAATATCTTTATTATTAAGACAAGTATTGATACTATTTTATCAAATCTATGCCTAGAAATGTATACTGTCAATTTCATTACAAGTTCTAATATGCTTACTCACATGTTCCGTGAAGTATATAGCTTTAAATAGTTCCAAGCAATAACAAGAAAATGATTCTGAAACCCTTGTAAGGTAGTTCTTCTACCATCGACCTAGAGGAAATAAAAACATGAACAACTTAAGAAATATGTGAAATAAATGTTATCTTACAACAGAGCCACAAATCGTATTTAAACAAATGCATAGAGCTCACAGATATTTAACCCATATCATTAACCATAAACATCATACATTTTCTTCTAATTACCAAGTGCAAACATGAAATCGAGTACTGTAAACGATTTTCCATTAATAATTGACCAAGCTCAAAGATATGTATGAAATCATGACATAATCACAAGGGTCCATAAAGGTTCTCAGTCAATTTTAGAAGAAAGGACTGAGAGCCAACACACACATAGAATTTAATTCTAAAATACTTAACTATGAATAAGAATCTCTAAGCAAGAAATTAAAGATTAAAAAATATTTTCGAGTCATAGTTACAATAATACAGTATGGACATCTTGAAAACCAAGTTCAATACCCTTAATAACATAAAATATCTAGTTAGAGTTCTGGTGTGCTTTCCTCATACTTAAACCAAAACTAAAAATGTAATAGTTATTAGTAATCTCAAACTGAAGAGTTGGTCGAGCCTTGACATAAGGCTGGCAACCAACCTAAAGAACTAAGCTACCTAAAATAAGTAAAATACTTTAGAATTAACCAAGGTCGAAAGGAAATCTTCAGCTTGCAAGCTGCCAAAGTGTTTGATGATAGAACCAACTCGAGAATAGAAGACAGTTCCCATTTTAGGAAGCCTCCAAACTTTGAACTTCATTGAAATCACATGATAAAAGGTTTTACCTAGGATGGCATACTAGAAGCTAATCTTGTTGGAATTGGGAGCAGTATTTGACAGTAAGTGAATAAAAATACAAAGCTCCTCCCTTACTTGGGTAGGAGCTGCACTGAGTAAGAGGAGGATGAACACTTGGAGGAACTGTTCGAGGGTTAGTGCCTCCACGCATGTAGGAAGAAATTAAAGGATTAAATGTTCTATAACCATCAAAATTATTACGTCTATAGGAGAGCCACCTTCTTTTTGTTGTGTCCTTGATGGAGTGAGTAAAGCAGAAATTGGAGAAACTACCTGCATCAGAGGATAAATGGATCAAAGAAATCATTTAGAGTCAGAAACCAAAACCAAATTCAAAACATTAACGGAGATACACATGCAATAACTTACTAGTATAGTTTCTAGATCCCGACAGAATGAGGAGGGTCAATGCCACCATGAATTTCTCCATCAACCCTTGATAAGTTGTAGAGACACGTTCCACAGTGAGAATTGCGTCCAAATGTGAAATGTGCATAACATGGAACTTGATGTATGGAATAGGTTTAGCCAGCAGCGCGAGATTAATTGAATCTACTGACCGCAAATCTTATGACCAAGAATCACTCAGTGTTTAATGCTCTTGGCTTGTCTAGCAAGAGCAATCAGAACCAGACTGTCAAGCAATTAAGGTGAAGACACAAGTGGAATCTCCACTCTTAGTCTACCTTCTTAGTACTATAATGCCAGCATATGCATTTTCCATCTCAAGTGGATCCATGCAAAGGTCTATTAAAGATACGCCATACAACCCGTACCCCAAATTTAAATAACCTTTCAACCTTAATCAATAACCTTGGAAGGATTTGCGTATTGCATTTAATGGAATATTGTAATTATGGTGTGGTTGTATTATTGAAAGCAAATTTACTGTGATATGTGATGAGAATTATAATTGATCATTCCATTAAGTGCATTCTCTCCATAGATAATTTTTCCTCTCTTCAAACATATTTCCATGGAATGCATATCATTAGGTAATCCATTAGGAACTTCCCATCATTTTGGGTATGGTACCCAAGATAAAGTGAATTATTTATGGCTCAAGGCTAATCGAACAATATACTGATTAGTAACTCAACATGTCACTTGTGAAAATTGAACCTAGGTTGGGAAGATAACACTCCTCATCTTAATATAATACTCTACCCTAAACAAGAGCTCTACAAATGAGGAATTAAAACCACAAATATGGTATGAGTGAGTTCAGAAAACAAAGATCCTGCTCTAAGCACAGTCATGAGTGCCTTTGAAATCATTAAAAATGGGGCCGAAGGATTTATAATTATTGTCAAATCCATTGAACATGATTTTCAAGAAGTTGAATATGTTGAAAATATCGAGGATTGTATAGACTGCAAGTCTCTGAGCATAAAGGCTAGAAAGAAGGAAGTTGTGAACATAGAAAGGTTTTTGAAGGGACATATGGTCATGGTTTCTCTACATACGACAAGGGTGGAGGAACCCAATCCCTTGGTTGGAAATATCCCCCATTATAATTCACCTAATCAAAGGAATAAGTGGCTAGAAATGGACCAGAGGAGGTTTTTTAACTAATGAGTTTAAATATTAATATATCTTAAGAACGCAAACCACAAGGGATTCTGATTATATTATAGTAGAAAACTCTAGTTGGTCTAGCCATTCAGCTGGGAGGAATGGATGAGTTGTGTATCATTCCCCTGCTACTAAGCGACCTCACTTAGAATGTGATCATGGACTTTTAGGAGGTCATGATAAACCTAGTTTGAATCATGTTTGTTGCGGGATTCTTTCTGCTCCTAGGATGAGGCTATTACCCTAGACCTAGCAAAGCTTATGATATTTTTCAAACCGATATCATGGGGTTTCCTTTGTTTGCAAGTGAAAGTCCCAGATATTGTATCCTCACTTGCAATCAGGACAAAAGATAGGGTGATAATCCTGTATGGTTGCATTTGGGTCTTACATGGAGGTCAACATCTTTAAGATTAGAAATCACTCAACAAGTACGTCATAGCCAAGGATTCCTTGATTTACACTATAGCAAGAGTAAGAGGTGGAGTCAAAGGTTGGGGTTCATCCTCCTAAGCTCAAACCAAATACTTTAAGGATGTCCTAAAACTAGGATCTTCATCATCAAACCCTAAAGATCTCTCTAACCTAAGAAGAATAAATCCATTCTCTTGAAGTGCGTAATGTTATATGTAAATTTTTGGCTACATAATACGAACATCAAGTGAGTATTTTTCATTTCAATGCTTTTTGGCCCACAACATCTTCTATTTAGGAGTGGATACACTAGAATTGGTCTCAAAATATTATGTTGCATTTCTACTCAAAATGATTCTTTGTTTTTCTCTTCAATAAATTAAAAAACTGGAAGAAGGTTTTAAATGAGGGACCTTGGTTTCAAGGTCATTATGATCTCTCCTTTTAACCTTGTTTTCTATATTTTAATCCTCTCTCTATGTCGGATCTCACAACCCTAGTCTAGGTAAGGCTCCCCAATTTTCCCATCCATATGACACACATAGATATCTTAAAAGATGTTGGAAACTTAATAGGTCACTTTATAAAAATTGACTCTAATAGGATTGCAAAAGGAATCCTCGCATTTTTTCGCATATGCATTGAAGTGGACCACAATAAATCAATGTAAATGAAAATCCTTCTCAAATGGAGAGGTAGGGTTTATTCACAATTGGTGGATTATGAAAAAAAATATTTTCTTGGTAGGACTTGTTAGCATCCTAGTCACCTTCAACATGCCTGCCCCTATTCGTAAGGACTGTATACACATCCATATGATAAGGAAAATAATTTTGGAGTGAGAGATCTAAAAGAAACCAAAGGATAAAAGACAACTGCAACTCACGAGAAGGATAACTCAGAAAAATAGAAATCACCTAGTGTGAAATTTGCATCTTCAAGCTCAACTCATATTGATGTTATGGAATCTCAACCCTCAATAGATGAAGCTCATCCTTCAATCAATAAGGAAAGAGACTCAACCATAATTTTGGTAACATCAATGACTGGGCACAAATGTACACACGAATCAAATCACTCATATAGTGACAAGGAAACAACAAATATACTAGAGAATTCAACAATGGAAGCATTTCAAGGAAATGCCATCATTGTCTCATCTACATCTACTCCTAATAACCTCATAGAATGGATAGATGTTGAAAAGAGAAAAGGAAAGATGGAACAACCCATAAAAAATTATGGGATCAGGAAGGAATTAAAGGTATCTATGTGTAGTGTTTGTATGGGAAGAATGATGTAATTTTGTCTTTAGAGGTAAGACAAACTTATTTACAAAAAAAAACACTCCTCATCTCAATCACCTAGCCTATGCCCAACTAACGCTTCTCTTGAGACATATACAAATGTGTTTCCAATTCCTTATTCATTAGATTCTTACAAATCATAATATGTCAATTTGATATATAAACTAGGGGAACATTAAATTCTCTACATTGCTCATTATTTACATAGTACTATGTATTTAGTCACCCGTCAATATTCCAATTTGCATAAAATTCTTTAGTTTGTTGAAGTGTAGGATTCTTTATTAACAATGCCATTGTGGGAACCTCCAAGCTCTTCCTATGTTGTTGAATGGAAATTGGTATTAGGTATTATGATCTAAAATGGATCACAATATATATTTTCATCATTTTCAGTACTTTTAGGGTTAAGAAATAAAGTTATAGACCTAAAGAGATTGTTTTAAGACTAATCTTGAAATTCACTACATGGGCCAAAAATGAAAAAAAGAATGCCTCTTTGGAGACCAAAAAAGCACATTTAGAGGGTTGAAAATAGCTATAATCAACATAATTTATTACCCAAAGGGTTTGTACATGTATATATATTTCAAATTATCCAAAGATAACCTCAATTAGATTTTTTTGGTTCGAGAAAGCTATCATATTTGTAAGTTGACCTATGTTTTGATCACCACAAGACCAAGTGGAACCCACATTAACTCCCATAATCCACACATGTGGATCTAAATAGGTATGGAGTTTCAAGTATAATATAAAGGGTCACAAACCCTTACCCTATTCAATAGATGGAGATGCAAAAAATCATAAAATTGACCCGATTGATATCAAGGCTTGTTAAAAAACATAAGCCACAAAGGAAGAATGGGGTATGTTGCTATTGTATTAATTTATTGTTCCATAGTTGAAAATAGAAAAAGAGTACAATATCAACAAGAATACCAGAGGAAGGAGGTGATCATATAGTGGCTAATCAAACAATAGTGTTCACCTGTTCCATAGTAAATGATTATATTTTTGTTGTTTTTGCATCTTATTTATCTATGAATAAAGGAAGAAGGCATAACCCTATTTATTCTTGTAGTTTTAACTCATGGATTTTTGAAAGGTACATCTTCAATTTAATGTGTACAGTGTCATGTTTTCAATGCTATAACCTTTATGTTATCTTCTTATAAATTTTTTCTATTTAAATAAGCATGATTCTAGTATTATAATTTGGTCATTTAAGTAATCACTACATAGTAGAGCATAAGATCATTGTTCCCACATTACCATTTTAGGATATGTTGTGATATATTGTCTTGCAAAATCTCCACAATAATTTATAAATTATATTTGTATATAATAATGATTTTCATTTGAGTTGGTGCACCAACTATTTTATCAATCTTAGGTTAGGTCATATCAGAATTGAGACTTGAAGGATTTAACTTATCAACAAATTTATCCACTTTAGCATGTGTAGTATTAATAAGTTGCTTATTAGACATGTTAAGTATTACTTGTTATGTAAGACACCTGACCCAAAGGTCACATTATGGACATGTGGTATCCAATATTTTTCCTTATGTCTATACTCTGATATCACCATCACCTTTTTCGGATTTATATCTTTCCAACAATATAAATTTGACTACATTATGAGTTCTAGGTACAAATTTTTGGCCCTTAGGTGAATTATCAATTTATTCCACGTCAACATTCATATAATTGTCACATGGAAGTCATGTTCCATGTGTCACCACCTCATAACACCACGTCATCTGAGTTGTATGTAACATGTGGAAGTAATACAACCACATGCCATTGCCATACTATGCCACCTATGTTGGTTGGACATGTGGTCTACCATGTCAACATATGGACCCATGAAATTCAATCCTCTCACTTGAAAGGACTAGACTTCTAGAAGTTTGGATCTCTGGATATGTTATCCAAAGTTTTTTATAATTCCGAATAAATTGTAGAGTCAAATCGAAATATGCAAAATTTACTAATCCCATTGATCTGTTTATAAATATTTTTTCAAAGTAGTGGGATATCAGGATCCTAGACTCCATACCATCCTCTCCATTAGATCCATATCAACCTCCATTTTAGATCCATGTCATCATTTCCATGTCATTCTCCTAGTGCATCTAGATATTTGGATCTTCAAATATATGTGCTATCCAATATCTAGAAAAACCGTAAAATCCCATTTAAATAAAATTTCGGATTCTGAAGTTCTAGTCGCAAAATTATCATCCATAAGGGATGCCACCCTATTCACTACATCAACATGAACACACTCATGGTTTCCATGTAAACATGCCGCATCATCTAACCCTGTACATGTTTCTTTGTTAATATGCCACATCAACAGTCATGTCAACTACCACATCACATGCTACATTTTCCTCTATGGAATCTACATATGGGTTTCTCAAAAGGATGTGTTTTTATGAAGTTTTGAACTTCTGAACTTTCAAATCTAGATTTTCTCAATTGACTAACTAACAAATGGCATACTTTTCAAATTTTTGATTCTTCTATATTTATAGGGGACCATTTTTGTTGTTGTACTTTATAACACCCTCCAAAATTTTTCTGTATTCCAATTTTGGAAACTACCTTCTATTATGTGCATTGTTCCTTTGACATAAAGTTCCATCTTATGTTTTTACACATGTTTCAAGTTTCCATGTTCCTTCCTAAGTGTTGTTGGAATAAAAATAACAATAGTACATTCAAGAGTCATAGTACAATTTATATCCACATAACGACACTTTTGGTCACAACTGCACATACTTTGTTCATAGTACTTGGACAATGTTTTTGAACTAGCATTTTGATGTATATTTCTTAGTCTTCGGTCCTGTCTAAGTTTTACAAATGATTTGAGATGTGTCACACTTAACTATACCACTATCTCATTGTGTTTTGTCCATGTTCCACATTTCCAGGCTCAGACATTTTTTTGACCTTGCTAGCATACGCTCTAGACTAGTAAGAGCACTTTGTGCACTCTTTGAGCCTTGCGGAGAACCTCCTTATCAGTTAGAATTGAACCTTGAACCAAGCCTAAACCTCCCTCCTTATCCAACACACAACATACTCCAAGTCAACAAACCCTCCTTGTCCTCCCTCGCTGTGCCAACCTTGCCTATGTCTCCTAGTTGGGAATACTTCACACTCTTAGTGGGAAGTGATACATTCCCTTGAGTCTCACAAGTGCACCCTAAAGCCTCCTTGTGGACTTGGATCTCCCTTCCAGTGCACAACACATCCTCAATTAACATTCATGCTATCTTGTCGCTTGGAATTTTTCCTTGCACCTTCCATTAGGTTTCCTCCTTCTCCAGAGCTATGCATGGGATAGTCTCAATGATCAGTGAAGCCCCCCTCGTCTCTTACAAGTGTGCCTTGTGCCAAGAAGACCTCTCTCTCTTTCCCTTGCACATTGTTGATCCACAAACAAAAAAACTACATGTAACATGATAGAATATGATATGTTTGGGATAATTTTTACTTTCCATGAGTGATCTATATTTGCAAGTGTCTTAAATAGAGGATTCCAAGCATGGGTGAGGAGATCTATCAAAGAAGTTACCCAAGGAAGAATTTTGAAGTCAAAAGGGACAAAGATACCATGTTGCGATAATTGTAAGAACAAGGAATTATAATGATCAAAGTGAATCATTAAGACTCCATAATCTCTTGAGACCTTTTGGAGGGTAGAAGGAAATCACATGCAAGATATGTTACAAATATTTAATACATAGTGGTAGCATCGCCACTACTCAAAAAATTCTATGTACAAGTCACCATGATTCCAAGTCACCAATGTCAATGACTTTTCATGTTTTCTTCACATGATATAATTTTGTAAATATTGTAAATGTAAATATGTGGAATTCCAAGCGTCATATATGGACAAAAGAGTCACATGGAGAAGTTCAAAATTCATATAGAAGTCTAAAGGTCAAATTAGAAGTCAAAGAGCCTTGAGGGAAGTTCAAGAGTCATAAGGATGTGAAAGGTAATTCCTCTTGTTATAAAAGAAGCCTCATTACTCAAAGAAAATACTTTTCACCTTGGCTTCTCCAACTAGGAATTAGAGAGGAAGATAGTTAATTTGGAGATCAAGCAGTGGCTTAACACTCCACTATTGGAGCTAGTGGTGTTTCATTGTATCAATGGATCTTGGAACTTTCGCTTAATATTTGAAGCTAATTCAACCAACATATTTTCATGTGTATATTGTGAATGTTTTAAGACTATTCTTTAGATGTTTGTGGTATATGTTGGAATTCATATGTACTAAAGAACTAGAACTATTTCATTAGTTTTGTGCTTATCTTATTGAATATGTGTTGCAATGATTTTAATGATCATTACATCTATGTGGACTATTTCACTTAATGTTTAATGATTATTTCATATGTTTGTGCATGTGTCTTTACTATAGTAATGTTTTTATTGTTCTCCTAAACACTCACTTTTTTCCCCTTCAGTGAAAGAACCTTGAGACATTTGCAATTGAACACTTCACAAGCAATAATTACTTTCTCATTAAAAAGTACATGTGCATTTATCTCTTATGCTAACTACTACAACCAAGACAAATCTTTAAGAAAATGGCAGTCGGGCCACATTTTTAGATGGGACTCCTATAGAAAATGATGTGAGGTCTAATTAGGAATTAATATTGGGGAGATCGCCTATATGTTGGTGGGATCCATCACTATAAATAGGTACCGAGATTTCCAAATATCTAAATATATAGATATATAGAACATCTTATCATTGTCGTTATTTTCACCTTGGCCACTTTTTAGATAAGGCCATAGTTAAGGATCCCATAGGTCCATGTGACTAGGGGTTGGGGATAAAAACTACCATCCCCAAATTTCCAAAAAATATAGGCATGTATCCTAAATGTTTTGGGCTTCCTAAATAGCATATATTTTAGTACAACTAGCATATGCTTTCTCATAACTCCTCTGAGGATTCCAATGCTAAAATGTATCCAAGAATCTTGACAATTAAGGCATCACCCAAACAATTCCTATGAGGAAAGTGAGGCCACAAGCCAATTACTCATTTTTTCCACTCTAAGTAAATCCTTCCTCTCATACTTCATCAGGTGAGAACTGCAACACCATCCTCCCATATCTACCCATGTAATCGGCCAACCATGGTAAACATGTGACAAGAGGCTACTATGACATGATTCAACCTCTTAGGTATCCTTAAGGAAGTGGAATAGACAAAAACACATCAAACATGCCTTCCACATCAACAACCACACTCCCAGGAGCCGTCCCAACCACACAAGTATCATGCCCATGGATCCCACTGTGTTTTTAAGCTATTAAACCTTTGGACACTCCCATGCTATGGGCATGCCAACATCTAGAGAGCTTTGGATGCTCCCATAAGCCTACATGATTGCATCTAGGGACTATTTCCAATAGAACTGCGCCAGGGTTAGTGATATTTAAGGCACATTTCAAGCCCAAAATTACGACCACTGCCCAAAACTTGTTGTAACTTATGGAATCAATTAAACATATGATAAAAGTAATAAACCAAAAACTAACTCTAGGACTGGGCCCGACCATCCCCAACTAGGACTACAATTCTGTCAAACGCTTGGCATCAATGCAATCTATATGTCTAGGATATAATACAAAGCATGAATCACTGAAAAATCATATGAGACATGACATGAAGGATTACCACCTTCTCCCTTGAACTATTATGACATAAATTAGGTCTTGCATCAATCATTTTCATAATTACAAGTAAAGAATTGAAATAAGCATGACATGAACTGTTATCGGGAAAACTAGTGTCCATTCATAGCCGCTAGTCCCACTAAGATGGGTAGCTATCTTAGAAACAAACAGGCTAAAGTTACTTGTGTTTTCCTTTATGAGAAATAGTTGAGAGAGAAGCAGAGAGTAGCAACCTCAGCCTTTCGCTTGGCTCCTTTCTTGTTTCCCCCCTCCTTTGACAGAGCTTCACCACTCCTTCCTTGTCTCACTTCAAAGAACGCTTGTAGAGTCAAAGCAACATAATACCATCAAAGCGTAGAGATCTATAACCATAAACAATATAGGATTATATATATATTAACAATACAAATGAATATATCAATAAAAGATTCAGAGATATACAAGAATATGGAGGAAAACTCAAATAGCTTTATTGATAGAAGTAGTAGAAGAGAGAATTACAACCCATTGATCTGATCCAACGCCATCCTCCCAGCATGAAAGCCCTCTTCACCTCATGAAAAGCTAGATCACCCAACACTATGATTTTTCACAGAGAAACCAACAACACTTCCTTACAAAATACAAGATTCCAGCCTCTAGATCTCTAGGATGAGGGATCCATGTATAGATATTTGTAGGGGGGTGAGTCAGCTTCTAGGATTTTGATTAGTGTCATTTCTCTGATAGTTCTTGGTTCCACTTGGAGATTTCATGATCTCTTACTCATCCCTCGGCGAATTCAGAGAGGCAAGTGTCATATGAGTAGTTTCTAGAATATTCCTTGGGTTTCCACCTAGCAAACTGCCTCTGCCATTTGTCTACACTCGCCCATCGCACCCTACAAAAGGGATTTCCAGTATGCATCGCACCCTCCGTGTGCAATAGGTGAGATGAATTACACCCTGACCATGGAGGAGGTGAGATGGTCCAGTTTTGACCAGTTTTGAGTAGTTTTTCAGGGAGAACTTCTGGGAAATAATGTAATCAGCTGACCTTGATCCTTTAGGGTATGAAACAACACTTTTATGGGTTTACAAACCCTTTGTTTATGGACATATGTGATTGGGGTTACAGTGCCCAAATATGTCTATAACATGAACCAATCACTTAACCATGCTTATAACCACCATAAAACCATGAAAATAACAAGGAGATAACAACCATTAAATCTAGATATAAATAAGTAAAAAAACAAGAGAACTTAACTTTTATTAAACATAATAAAATATGACTAGGTTCAGGACTTCCATGTACCACCCCACTATAGACACGGTTGAACCAAAACTTTCTTTCAACTAGTCACTCCTGTAACATTTTCCAAGCATGAATGTGGGATCTCATGGATAAACCAATAGAAAAAAAAACAAGGAATCTAGAGGCTAAGCCACCTATACCCTCATGAAACCATGATCACACCAAAACCGATGATGCGATCGCAAAACCAAACCGAACTTAGAATGTCATCTACAATCCATCACTATCCTTGAGGAATTTTTCATCTCCCTATCTCTCAGGATTTACCTCAATCCAATCCCGAATCACGAGGCCCTAAACCGAGACATCTCCCTCAGGGTGTACCATGTATCCCGTAGAAATTGGTCAAGGGATTCCTTGACCTTTGGTATCAACCTGGAGACCACCTCTACCCTAGATTTTGAAATCCATCAAGCAATTCCAAAGATCAAAACCATATCAACATCCCAACACACCATGACATATGTAAAAAGGAAAGGCTAAGTTGAAATCAACTATCATAAGCTGGCAAAACCACACCATCAATAGTAAGAGAACCATACACCAACATGAAAATCCATGCATGTCAAAACCAACTAGGAAATCACACATCCAATATGTTACCTGGAAGTATTCATGTTGAAGCTTCTTAATCCTACTCTTCCTTGTTGGATCCTTGCTTTGCTTCCTTTCTTTTTTCTTCCTTTCCTTCTTTTCTCTAAGGCTAGAGTGCTCCAAGAAAACTCTAAGTGTCCAAGAGTGAGCTAGAGAGAGAGAATAATGAGAGAGATCCAAAATTGAACTAACCAAGCTTACACAGACCAAGCCTTGCCAACTGATCCTCATAAACCTTTTTATCAATGAGACCTCTATTTTCTTCAATTTCCATTATTTTCCTTCATTTTCCTCCACACATGCAACCCGTGACATTTCACCTCCCTTTTCTCCTATTCTCCTTTATTTTCATAAATGAGTGTGCCAAAAATTCCTTTTCTCCTTTTCAATGCCTTTTCCAATTTCCTTAGCCATAATAAAATTAATGAACACCCACACTTGCATGTCTTGCCCAACATTCAGCTTGGAATATGTGTCCCTTACCTGTGGTCTTATTTTACCTTTATTAACTTTTAATACATATAATTTTCACTAGGGTTGTTACAAGCACAGTGTTCCAAGCCTCTCATAAAATCAGTTGAGGATATCTTTATGGTATATATCTAAGAGGTACAACCCTCATAGTCTCTCCATACATATTAGGTCCCTACATCATACTTTCCTTATTCCATCGATGTTTCACAGTCCCTTTAGGAATAATTATAGGCAAACATCCATGTTTTCTTCTAAACCATAGTAGGTTAAGATCTAGCTACTCAACTACTAGCTCCTTGAGAAATGATACCATTTTAAATATATTTCAAGGTTATGAAAACCTCCCAAAGAATTCACCAATTATTTCACTAGTCCTTAGCAACATTCTTTAGTATTTTTCAATAAAATTTCCTACGAAGACTACTTCCTCTATATCTTTAGTACAATTAATATTTTTACCTCAGTCAAAGAGGTTACTTCAATATTCCCATTGAAAGATAGTAGGATTTAAGCATATTCTGCCTATAAAAACAACCAAACCACTGTAAAAAACCATACTATCTTCTCAAATCAAATTTTGAGAATTGGCTCGGCTAAAGCGGTTTCTTCTCCGTTATGTGAATTTTTCAACTATCAAGTCTAAAATCACTTACTACCACAATTAGAGATTTGAGTTAATTGGCTTACTTCTTGAAGAAAACAATGTACTCAAAACTATGAATAGCCACTTGTACATAGACATATGGTTTTGCACAATCTAAATATTCTTTGGGCCTTTCAAATAGGTTGAGATTAAGCTCCATGCTTGAACCAAGTGAAGGAATTTACCCCAACCATATAAGATATTCATTTATGAAATGCATGTAATAATTTTCATTCCGAAAGGACATAAAACAATTGTTCAATTACATAACTCTCTATATATGACTCCTTAACATTTTCATCTCTTGAGAAAGCCATATAGGCATATTCACTAAGAGGTTAGCACTTACATGATTATCCCTAGCAATTAACCATTTTATGTGTCATTTAGGATTTAATCAAACTAGTCTTACAAGTAAGCATGAACCACCAATTTATGACAACATATAAGCAAAGGAATCTACTCTACATTCAACATAATAATTTACAGATGATATATTCAACATTATGCACGAGTAATTCATAGTAAACATACATAATTGGTATGCACAATATTATGAGAAACATCCATTAATCAATCACATAATTGGGGTACTTCTCTTCTATAATTAACCACAAACTAGTTAGAAACCTTAAATGTTCCTCCCAACTGTTAGAGTCGGTCTGGTCAGTCCTCTGTCAGAGATCAAAACTCTTTATGCATTTCATTTTTAGGTGTCCCGCTCCACTCACCCAGCTACATTCCGCTAGGGGCATGTCATAATCTGATGGAGAAGGTCAGGCTAGCCATTCCCCCTCATGTCTTTCTCCTGCTGGCTTAGGTCTTTTGTCAATAATCACCAAAGTCCATGACAGTCAAGGTCTGGTCATTTAAAGGAAAAAAGTCATTTTTCAATAAGTTAGGTCTAGGGATTCATCAATTTGGTCTTCAATCATGTCTATTAAAGCCATGCAGGCCAGAGTGAGGCCCTTACACAGTTATGATTCAGAGAGTTTCATCGTCATGGTGATAGACTTCAACTGTTCTTCAAAACTCCATTCTGAAGAAAAGACAAACAGTGTCATTTGTGATAAAATTTGCAAAAAAGTCATCAGTTGATTTCTTCGGATGCAGTCATGGTTTATGTGGCCAAATTTCCTATCATGCAATCCATGCAAAGAGTGCCGAAAATTTCATCATTTGAGCTAAAATTTCAAAGGGAAAGTGAAAATAAGTGTGCTTTAAAGTCAGTGAAAAAGTGTCAAAACATAACATTAGAAAAATGGCTTTTTGAGGAAGCAAAAATTTAACCCATCACTTCCAAGTCTTTATATACAAGATTTTACCAAAATAAGAGGCATTGTACAAATCAAGTTCATTGGGAGACATTGAAAGGTTTGAGTGTGCATTGTGCGTGTTTGGAGCAAGTTTGGAGGCAGTTCTCAGGGCACGACGCATATACGCAAGGGTGCGGCGCACACAAGAGCCAACCCTCAGTTCATTTTTTCAACGGGTGCGATGCACGCCCAGTGCGCGGCGCATTGAGTTTTGTGTGCAACGCACACCCACAAAGGGCCAAAATAGTGCCGAATCACTTCAAATTTTTTGTGAAGCCCATCAAAGTGAAAGGTAGGCTCTATGACATGACTTGTTCATCAAAATTTATAAATGATATGGTGGTTTATGGCGATGTTTGAAAGCAACAAAACTCATAAGACTAACCACTCAAAAACATCAAGACCATGGTGGCTAGGGCTGCATAATTGAGGTATTGAGGCCAAGGTTCTATTTTCCTATCATTTTTCCCTCTCCTATCATTTTTCCCTATCCTCCCTTTCCCATTTTTCCTATTATCCCTACCCTAAAATACTACCAAACCCTATCCCCTATCCCTCCTCTTATTTGTTAACATAACACCCCAAAACCCTACCTTGTAAAAACCCCAAAACCCTACCCTATCAAATACCCAAACCCCCTATATATCCCTAAACAAACTTCTCCCCATAACCCCTATTCCTATCA